>BMAO01006405.1:176663-271046 GCA_019973975.1 Trichonephila clavata | reverse complement strand
GATCAAACGGAAGCACATTTGCCGCAGGAAAAAGCTCCAATAATAATAAAAATTTCTATGGGTATAAAAAAATATTGTTTAGAGGATAGTTTCTTTGAATTTTGATTTTTAAAAAAATACGCAGTTTTCAGCATTATTGCAAAATAAAATTTGAGTTTTCTATGTTAAAGTATAGGAAGTGAAAACGCGAAGCACATTTAAATAGAAAAAAATTGATTTTTTCGAGTAGAATTAAATAGTATATTAGAAAGCATGCTTCCCTCTTTTGACTAGTGTAGCCAGAATTAAGTTTTATTTTTTATTAATGAACTATTTTAAATTTTAAGTTCATTCTGAATTATTTTTGCATAGTTAGGACTATCTCAAAGAGATGGCGCCACCATCGTTTTGTAACACGAATTTTTCTTGGCTACGAATACTTAATTTTGGCGATAGCTTTCTGAAATATAGTCGCCAGCTGAAATTATGGTAACCAGCAAGTTGTGGCAAATAGTGTGGACAATAAAGAAGATTTATGATGTACAATAGAGATTTAACATCTCAAACCTGATGAACTTTCCCATTTAGGAATGTTTTCAATATTTCTGCATGTGTGCTTTAAAAATTTAAATTATATAGACAATTTATAATTATGCTGCTTAGATTTTTCCCCCGCCTGTTATTGATGAAATGTATATAAAATTATTTAAATTCTGTGAAGCGACTGAATGAAAAATTGAAAGTATACTTATTTTATACTTGACCGAAAGTTATGAATTGACTAAAGAATACAAATTACTACTCCTTGAAGATCACAATTTAAAATTTTAATCTAATTATTGTAATGCAATTATTATTATTTTTTTAACTAACAAAAAAACGAATCTATTTTCGAATAGATTTTATATTAACGTTCAAATTTTACCATTAAACCATTGGAACAATCATTAACCAAATCTTGTTTTCTAATAAAATTAGCAGAAACTTATTTTTTTGATGTACCCCAAATTCTCAGCCATTTTTGTGGAAAAAAATTTAAAATAGTGTAAAATATGTTACTGAGATATAGGATATATTTACGAAATAAAAAGTGGCTGCGGTAGCCTAATGGTCATGTAACAGAATCGTGGCTGCCGTGTCATGAGTTCTAGCCTAGTACCGCTCAAGACCCGCCATGTGAGCTTAATCTGTCGAGAGCTCAGATGTCCTCCCGTTGGTGTGGTGTGGCATTCAGGAGAGGGGGTGGTAGCTCAGGTGTCGTTCTCGTCACTTGACCACAGTTCAAAATTACGAGATCTGTCACCAAAAGCCCTCGAGTAGCTGATCAGTACGACATTAATATTCTCTTAACGAAATAAAAAAATAAAGGTGAATTAATAAGAAGTGAGTAATTAATTTATTAAAAACTTTTAAAAATAAACGAGAACCTGTAATTTTTCTATCGACAGTATCATGTCCAATTTCCCCTCCGTGAATTTTTCAGTCTTCGATTCTAAGCATCACCCGATTTTTAGTAGCATAAGGGAAGTAATGCGACTTAGATTCGAATAAATATATAATATCACGATTTTAAAGTTTTTGTATCTTCAAGTTTGCCTTTTTTTCTATTAAAAATTACTGTCTCTGCATTTTCTATCATTGAACATTTTCAATTAACCTGTTTTGACTAAATTTTTTAATATAATAGTCTCTGTGTGATTTCTTTGAGGAATACATTTTACACATATGAAATTTAGAATCAAAGTTTATTCTAAATATGTCCATTTTAGTTAAATACATGATAAAATTTTAAGTTGTAAATTTTTTATATAACTTTTTTTTGAAAAAAAGAAATATGTGAGGCATTACCGTATGAACAGATATTTGCTGCTCATTGGAGTTTTTCTTTTAGTACTATAGTTAAGATATTGATTCTTATTACTAGTTTGTTTTTAAATTATAAAATAAAGCATTTCAGATCTGCTGAATAAACTTTTTAAAAAATTAGTTTTTAAAAAATTAAAACTTAATTTTCTAAATATTTAAACGGTGTTTTCATTTTTTACATCAAATATACATAATTTTTTAATGTTGGAAGACTTTTAAAATGAATGATTTATTTTATAAACGAAGTGAAAATGTAATTGTAATAATTAATAATGTTGCTTTTTTAATCTCGCAATTGCGAATCGAATTGCCTCGATTTTCAATGTTAAGAAGTTTTACATTTTCTTAACTTTTCCATTAATCATTTGCTCAGAAAAGTTTCATAATCAGTTATGAGCTTTTTACACATTGGGGGGGGGGGGGAGATGTTTCTGTCAACTAGAAAGCTAATGTGAATCTAAATTATACAAAGCTATTTTACCATAAAATTATTGTTTTTAAAAACAATCTGTTACTCAGTATAATTACTGTGTTGATAAATTACTTTGTTTAATTGCAGCCTTATTATCCAAAAAACCTTTTAGCATCCTTCCAAAGGCATCTCGTCATGTAATGATGTCAGTATCTCATGGGAATTTCACTTCGGATGGACCAGAAAACACTTGTTGGTCGGAAGTCTTTAGGAAAGAAAAATACAAAAAAGGGGAGAAAAAGGAAACTTTTATTGCTGGGGGTGCTGAAACAGAAAAGAGTGGAAGACGCCGTAGGGAGATGTGTGAAGGGGGGGGGGTCTCAACTTTCGGTGATTTTTGAGGTCTTCTAATTGGATAGTGTTGAATAATCATTCTGACCGAAGTAAAATACGTTGCTCGTCTTAGTCACTTTTGAAATTTAGAGTAGGAACCTTTATACTTCTTATACGACTTATTTCACAACTCATTTTCTTTTTAATATTTCTAAAAATGCCTTTGAAAAAATAAGAGTAATAGAGCTCGTAAACATCCTTCAAACTGTGTTCCACGGAACCCTGGGGCTCTCAAGGTTACCCAAGTCACAATAAACAATCGAAAAGGAGATTATAAATGTATATGTAAAATGGATTGAAGTTTGTGTAACTACAAGTATCTTTTATAAAAAGCTAATTTCATCATTAAAATTTAAAATTCTATTTGTACTCTGTTTTTTGTTCTATTTGTAAATCTGTTGAGAGCTTAAATGCTCTCCCGTTGGTGTGATGTGGTAGTTAGGAGAGGGATACTAGCTCAGGTGTCGTCCTCGTCACTTGACCATGGTTCAAAATTAAGAAGTCCGTCGCCAGAAGCCCTCAGTGCGACGTTAATGTTCACTCACTCACTCATTTTACAAAATAAAAAAGGTGAATTAATAAGAAAAGAACAATTATTTTATTTTTTACCAGTATTAAAAACTTTTAAAAATAAACGAAATCTATATCTTTTCTATTCGATAGTATCTTGTTCAATTTTTCTATCCGATGAATTTTTCCGTCTTCGATTCTTTTCCGTCTTGCAACCAATTTTTAGTAGCATTAACATCGGAATAAAAAGGTGCGTCTTAGATTCGAATAAATAGGGCAATATAGCAATTTTAAAGTCGCTGTATCTTTAAATTTGCTTTTTTTTCTATTCAATATTACTGACTGCAGTGCCTGTTTAGGCTCATTTCGATACCTGGAAGCAGAAGATCCACAGGTACTCTTGACTCTGGAGAAGCGAAATTTATAACTAGAAAACCTGTTTAAGTCCAGCCTATCCGGGCCCTTCCCGGCCCAGGGCGCCCGCCCCAAGTGCTCAATGGATAAACCGACACTGACTGGTATTTTCTATCATTGAACATTTTCAATTCCCTGGTCAAGTCTGACTAAATTTTTAATATAATAGATGCTGCGGTTTCTTTGCGCAATACATTTTACACATATCAAAGTCAGAATTAAAGTTAATTCGGAATATATCCATTTTAGTAAAATATGTAATAAAATTTTTAAGTAGTAAAATTTTTATAAAATTTTTTTTGTACTATATTTTAAATATTGATCCGGTCTAGTTAATTTTTCAATTAGAAAATAAAGTATTCACAAAATGATAATCCACTGAATAAACTTTAAAAAAAATAATTTTCTAAGTATGTAAACGGTATTTTCATTAGTTCAGGACAAACATTAGTGCGAAGTCTCTAGGAAAGAAGAGAAAGTTACAAAGAAAAAGGGGGGGGGGATGTAGAAACTTTTATTGCTCTGTAATAAAACAGCAAAGAGCAGATGAAACTGCAGAGTGTGAGGGGAAGGGAGTCCCCGCTTTTGGTGATACTTGAAAAGTCTTCTGATGGGGTTTTGCGTAGGACAGGGGTGGCCAACCCAAATGACCTTGCGGGTCACTTCGGAAAACCATTACAATTCCGCGGGCCACATATAAAAATATATATCTCTATGATAGATAGATTTGGATTCATTACAAGCATTTATTGGAGTAAAAATTTAAAACAGAACGAATTATTATTGTTTTCATTATTTTTATATGTATACAAACATAGATAATATAATAATGAAAATGCAATGAATCAAATAATATGTTTTAAATTTATTTGATTAGTGAGATATTTGTTTCTCAACTCTTTCACTGAGTTTTTTCAATAGATCTCAATGCATATATTTGTACATCGTAATTGATGTTGCAGGTTTTCGTCCGATAAGTTTGAGCGCAATTTCCTGTTAGATTAATTTCATTTTCAAGGGAAACAAGTAATATAAAACAAATTTTAAGACAATTCCTACTTTGAATGAATGAATACAAAGTACTTTATCAACGATTGAAAATTTTAACAAGATATATATAGATATATGTATAGGGAGAGAGTGAACTTATAGTAGGAATTGAAAAAAAGCATGATTTGTCTGAATTGTTGTAACAATGCGCACCTGGTTTGGCTAGTTTGGATGAAAAACTGGTTTTCGGTGCAAACTTTTGTCTTTGTTTTGTTTTAGCATTTACTATTTTTCATTTTTGGAGACGAATCTAAGGTGGTGTCGAAAACCGGTAATTAATTTTTTTATTTAATTGGTAATTAATAGATAAATATTTGAAAAAACTGTATTAGCATCAAGTCTCATCCACTACATAAAACAATACTATTATTTTGTTGCCAAATATGCGTAAAAATTAAATAATCTTATGGTTATCCAACGGTATCAATGTTAAATTTATGTTATTGTATGTTAAAATCAATAATTGTATGTGATTTAAAAATTGTATTTTAATCTATATGTATATGCAGCATAAAATATATCATGTTTTTATCAATGTTGATATATTTCAGAATTTGTACTAAAAACGCCGGGGAAAAAAATTGTAATATTTTTTCTTTTGTTTGTACTTTCTTCATTTAAAAATTGTTTAAATATTTTTCAGATACACGTGATGCTATTGTACCGCTATTTATAATTAAAAGTAATGTAATGAAGTTATTATTTGCGCATTTTGTTTGAAAATATTTAATTATATTTTATAGGTAAGAATTGGTCTTAGAAGAAAATTGAGATAACTCTTTGTTGATTTTCTATGCGGACTCGAAATATTTTTTTTGTGAGGAAAGATTTTTTACTTACTTAGATAACTAGAACCAAAAACGGAGAGCAATGTGCATACAATTTTCTCTTTTGAAACAATTAAATCTCTCCAGCAATGGCATTCAATAAATTACAAAAAAGCTGTAAATTTATCTTTGGAGTTACCTTTCCAATTTTTTTGACATTTCGTAATTGTCCATAGTTTTGGAGATCTATTTTAAATAAGATCTATTACAAATTTATCAACTTCCCTCCTCTCAAAAACTAACACATTTCTTGAGTAGTGCAGAGTGCCACTGAGAATTGTGCCGCGTGCCACACGTGAAATAGGTTGCCAACCCCTTTTCTATCGTATGAATGAAAAATTGTATCATATTGTTTGTTCATTTAATACAGCATATTAAAACGTGAAATTAAGTTTTTCATTGCTTTAAATCCACCCATTCTCCCTTTGAAAATCATTTATTCAGAAAAAATTAAACAGTTTCGTTCTCTACATCATTTATCTAGAGCATTGATCTTCAAACTGTGTTCCACAGAACCTTGAGATTCCACGAGTCACAATAAAAAAAAATCGAAAAGAAAAATTATAAATGTGTATGCAAAACGGATTCAAGTTCTCATGAAGTTCATATAACCACAATTATCTAAAAATGATCTCATACATTAAAATTAAAAATTTTATTTATACATAACTTTGTTGTGAAAAACTTTTTAAACTTTTATTGTTTTATAATAAATGAATTTAAAACTTTTCTTTCTTTATCTATTAGATTATGAATATAATATTGTTTGCTATCCCGAGT
Organism: Trichonephila clavata; assembly: GCA_019973975.1. Classification (NCBI taxonomy): domain Eukaryota; kingdom Metazoa; phylum Arthropoda; class Arachnida; order Araneae; family Nephilidae; genus Trichonephila; species Trichonephila clavata. The sequence continues at coordinate 264,815 of BMAO01006405.1, read as the reverse complement.
TCCACAAAGTAATTTTATACTAGTTAGTGTAATATCCTGAAACCTTTTACATTTGTGGGGGGGGGGGGGGAACACCTATAATGAAGAGATGGAACAATTTATCGACATATCAAGAGATTCAATGCTAAAATTTAAATTTAAGCTAGAACACCAAAATTTTAGGTTGTCAATTCTTGCAAAATACGCAGAATTTCTCACATAGCTGTGAACATTTTAATGTCATTCACAAAAATGTAATTAGTAAGTGAAAAATATTTCTCAACGCGAGTGTCTACAAAAACAAAATATAGAAAACGAATTAAACGTGGAATATGAAATGCTACTGCACATAATTTCCAAGGGCCGACAGTTTGTGTAAAAAACGTGAACACATATCTCAGTTACTAAATATGATACATGCGCAGGTGACATTTCGATCACAAATTAATATTATCAATGAATAAATAACATTATACTTACATCATAAAATTTTCTAATAAGAAATAAAATTTTTAAAATTTTCTTTTCATATAACATTAAAAATATGTTTATCTATATATTTTAAATATTATTTTAAGATATATTCTTCTAAGTGCCGAATGGGATTTCCCAAAAACCAGTGCCGAATTACTCATTAGGTGGAGTGGGTGATTGCCAATGGACCCCACTCTTTTTAAGGGTCCCAAAAATAAAAAAAAACCCCAAATATTTAGCTATTTTTTGCTGCAAGAAATAGTTTTTATTACAGATTCTAATAAATAATTAGTGTTTAGTTACATATTTTTTAATTCGCTGATTATCTGTTATTTTATTTGTGCAATGAAATATATTGCTAAAATGTTGTGTAATAAGATTATTAGGCTACAGGGCCCCGAGAACTGGACTGCCTAGGGGGTCTCCATGTCGTTTTATCCAACACTGCGGAAAACATCTTACAGTTTTAAGGGTTCCGTGAGTCGAAAAGTTTGACCACTGTCCAGAAGTAACTCTTCCATGGACAAGATTCAGTGCTGTTTTACCCCCTCCCTCCCCTGAAAAAGAAAAAAGAACTACCAATTTTACGATTGTGACCCACCCCCCAATCCCCATTCCTTAGCGAGAGTCGGCTTTCTCTGAGGGGAGAATTTTGTTGAGAGGAGTACCCGAGAGAGAAATTTATTGCCCATCTTGGGAATCTTCAGAAAAATATTTGTGCCAAACATTTCGCAAAAGCCAACGCCATCTAGATGTCATGTAAGATGTTAAACAACTGACGGCCTTCCCCTTAAATCACCTAAACCTTGAAGTAAACCGCTTTTCAAGATTTGGCTGTGAAATAAGCAATTATGTGCTGCCGAACCCTGATTTAGGGGTGCGAGATTCCAAAGATGAAAGGCGGAGACAGAAAGTCTGATTGCCTTCTTCTCGGAAAAGGGAATGATTTACTTTTGACATTTATTGGAGGCATCTTGTCAAAGTGGTTCAACAGTATCGGGGCTTAGAGAGGTGTGGTCTGAAAGACTACCGCGTGACATAGATCTATAGTTATACTGAGAACAGCAATATTTTCTTCCTCAATTGATTTATCTGTAAAACAGTTGAAATGATTAAAGATAAAAAAATATCCTACACATCATAAGGGGAAAATCAGATACATAAACGAAGCAAAGTTTTTATAAGAATGTAAATACGCATTAAAAATAGATCTATCATAAAATAATTTGAATCAAATATAAGCTGAAATTAACTATGCAATTATTAAGAAAAACGCCGGAATTTAGTGAAGAAATTTCTATGTAAAGTTCAAAAAGTATTTTTCATGTTTTTTCCTGCGTTCACATAAAATTGAATAAGCGAAATTTTTATAAAGCTTTGCAATAAAATTCCATGTGTAAGAATATTAACAATTGTTAAATACAGTTAGATCATTTTTACAAGTGGTAAAAATACAGCAAAATTGCATTTCATATAATACATCAATATCTTTTTATAATCCTAAGAAAAACTTTTCTTATTAATATATAAAAAATTATTTCAGGATATTACTGGAATCTGTCATTAAATGTAATTTTCTAATATATAAAAGAAAGTTTTTTTAAAAAAAATTAAAATGAAATGAATTTAAGGCATTAGATATTCAGTATTATAAAAAGGTTTTTTTTCGATTGGAAAACACCATAAATTGTATTAAAATGATTTCATCCTATATATAAATTTCAGAAACTCCCCAGTTATTTCATTTCATACCTGTTTCAATAAAATTCATCAGGTTTAGAAAGTTTTATTGCAATTTTTATATTCATTTGCTTGCATTAAAATTTATATTTGGGTTATGGTCAGGCTAAAAAAAAAAAATGGGCTTTTCAAATGTGCTATGGTTTCGAATCTTGATTTCATTCACAACCCTTTGTTTTGAATATCGTAGTATGCTTCATATTAAACGAAATTGATCATTGCAATCCTTAGACGGCGTAATATGGATGGGAGAAACGAGATACGTGTAACATATTTGTCACTAGCATTTCAGAAATTCGAGGTACTGCGTCGCCTATCCAAATTAAAATTTTCAGTTGTTTGTGATTCCAAACCATTTATTTATAGTACTAATATTACCTTTAATGAATATGTTATGTGTATTGAAATCAGTAATTCAAGGAAGAAAATTTTGAGAAAATCCCTTAAATAGTATAAATACTTTACTGTAATAAACTAAAATTTTCTGACTTACAAATTTATGCAGCATATAATACGAAAGTCATTTTCATTTACATTATTAGGAATAAAAGAATGCATTCCATATGATATTGTCAACCACGTTGAAATATTTAGTGAAAACATGCACAGATTATCCAGAATATAAACGTTTTTGACGAATGTTAACATTTTGACTTGAAAATAATAAATTAACTTCAATTTTTTTAATTAATGGTCGTTACAGTAAACGTCATCCTATTGATGCGAGCTGCTAATTTATTTTTCACTACTTTTCACAAAACATCAAATTTAATCAGTTAATTCCATTTATTTAATACTTAAATCCGTCAAAATATATTGCGACTAACTCATCTACAAAACTTCTTGGAAAGTCCAGTATTTAGTTGCGTTTAATGTTAATGAGTATCGCCTGAGAACGCCTTTTTTTCTCGTGCAACGATTCCAGACTAGGCAATCGTTGCGATATTTTTCTGCGAGTGCTTATAATAATGTACTATTGCAACCGTATTGGCATGTTAACATTATATGCAACGAAGCATATGGTTGCCAATTCAGAGTGTACAACACGTACAAAATCACTTTTGCCAACTTGGCGAGTTAATGTTGTATTGTTGTGATAGTACGTACTAAATTTATTACGCCTTCACGAAAAACTTTTATTTATATAGAGAGATAAATCAAGATTTAGCTTGGAATATGTTAGAGAAGTATTATCAATAAAAATAAGTACACAACTAAAAACTTCTATGATTAATTTTTTTATTTATAATTTAGTTTCCCATTTATAAGTTCCAATAAAAAATATTTCTTTCACAAAAGTAAATCCATGAAATTTATTTACATTGTAGGTAAAAATAAATTAGAATTCTTTATTGTTTTTATGTTTGTATTCAGATGCTTAGTGATCGTTTGAGAGGTAAATTCTGAAGTTCAAGAAACAGAAGGAGAAAGTGACGGAAAAACTTTTCATGAAAATTTCTAAATCAAGAAGTAAAAACAAAGGTATTATTTTTCCATTTCAATGAATTAGTAAGACATAAAAAGAGGATTTAATGCCAAAACAGACAACCTTAAAAAAATCATATTATTATACATCAACGAATCAGAAACACGTTTTCTCCCTAGGATTTGCTAAAGAGAATTGCCTACAGCATCTTATTATTTTGCTCTTTTTCAATCTTTTTTCCCACTGTCGGATTCCTGTGATCTGTGCAACCGGTTTCGAGGTGTGTTTCACTTCAGTTCTAAATATGCACCAATTATTCTAATCTGGAAAATTGGCCAGATCAGAAAGGATTAGCACAGCAACAACAACATGCATTTTTCTTATTTTTTAAAAAAACTTTTAACTATTAAATCCTATGAAAGATTAATAAATCTTTTAAAATATCAGATTTGCAATAAATCTGAAAAATAATAAAACTAATGTGTAAAAATAAAATGTTAATCGTAATCGTATTTAACTCCTCCAAAAGAAGGGCTAGAGAAAGAACATCTCTTTCAGTAAATAAGGGATAGCCCTCTTAGATGTGTGTTTAGCTGTTGTTGTTACACAAAGATCATAAAACCATTTTTAGAATTCTTAAGTAAGTTACTCACTTAGATGTATGCGGTTTCTATTCTATCATTTAATTTTTGCTTTACTTTACGATACATTTGAAACAATTCAAATTTTACCGATTGAAATCAAGATTCCTTTAATATTTTTTTCAAATTCTATCTCTGGCTTATATTATGTATGTTTTTGTCAATAAATAATTTTTTAATCAATTACCTCTATTATTCCTACATATGTCTTAAAGAGTTTGCATTCAAGGTAATATATTAACTTGTTTTAATGTTTCCCCTCTTCAAATTTCCAGTTTCCAAAGTTGGTTTCTGTATTTCATAAATTACTTTTTATGTGGGATGAAAATTTTGGGCTTTGTATTCTGCTAATTAATTGAATTTTTTTCAACTACAGTGCCCAAACAGTCTGGAAATCATTGATATTTCTCTATTCATTCCTTACTCTTGCAATACAATTACTTTTTATTCTGTTTCAAGATTAAATATCATTTATATTATTTATATTAATGAAGTACTCTGCTACATTTGTTTTGTTTACAACACATACCCACTTTTTGTTGCATTTTATATCAACAATAAATTTCGTCATATCAAAAAACATCGCTAAATGCAGCCAACATTGGAAAACCGTCTCCATCATGTTCATTTAAAATAATTTGTTACTGTATTTTCGAAAATAAAAACCCTTTTCTTATAGGTTGTACTGTTTTTTGAATATGTTTAAAAACAACAATTTTGATCCTGCATGCTAGAAAATAATGTTTATTATTTGCAAGTTCTTCTGTGCATTCTTGTCTTATTTTATTGTGAAAAATTATTAAAATTTGGGATATATTATCTTAGGAAGTGAACATAGTGGAGTACTTCCAAAAACATGCATTTCTAACCTAACATGTATGCATTCAAAAGACTATGAGGTTTACTAAAATGGTAAAACAAGAAGCTTTCCAGATGCTCAGCAACATTTACATTCATACTTGTGCAAGTTTGTTTAGCAGCATTTACATTAAGAATGCATTTATTGTGATTTCAAATGCATTTACACTCCAAAATATTGTAGTTGTTATTAAAACTTCAGTTTATTTTAAGTATACATATTTCTTTTAAATAAATTTTTTAAATTTTACTAAATCTTTGCCAATTTATCTGTTGACAGACTAATATGAAAAAAGCAGGAGTGGGAATTTGTTTCCGCACATGTACAGAAATGATGACTGTATTTGATGTCGTTTTTTGATTTGGTGATTGATAAAGATATATTAGTAAAGATAAAACCACTAAAAGGCATAAAACAGAATATGTAACAAACTCAAAAATGAGGAGTTAAACATTGTAAAAATACTTCTGTGCCAGTATTAAATATGTAAACAATATAAGAGATGAAATTGGATATGAGATATAAATATGGTTTACTGAAATTTATAATACACAAACTTATAGGTCAAAGTTTGTTTAAAATGTTTCCTACATTTACCTTTTTTTAAAGAATACTTCCATACATTTTTCTCTGTAATATACAGCTTATCTGATCATAGTTTTAATAATTGAACAAGAAAAAAAAATTATTACTTAATGATTTAAATATGAACTGGGAAACGAAGGTGAGAATTGTTTATTAGATTAATGTTTTATATTTGTGTACTTAGACATTGTACTTTATATGTGTGGATCATACTTCCCTATAGAAATCTATATATCTATACATATATAAAAACAAATATTATCTAACAATTAAAACCTCTAAAAAATTTCAATTTTAAACAGAAAAAAAATTGTCATTGATTTTAAATAGACTTTTTTAAACTTCTGTTGACTCTCAAGGAGTCCATCCAGTGGTGTAACAGAGATTATTAGGGCCCCTTTACAAAGTCATGTTTTGGGCTCGAAGCTGGATCTTGCAAAGGGTCTCAGTCTGCCTTTGTGCCCCCTGCAATGCGGGGGCGTATTTTACGCCACTGAGTCCATCTAACTCAGCAGGAAAAATCCCTGATATATATCAAATACAAATCAATGTATAGATCAAATATTTTTTTGCTTAATAATGATATTAATGTTCAGTTTTCTCTGTAATTGTGTATGGTTGTTTTTTTAATTTGCTTTATTATGTTGAAATATCTTTCATTTGCAATAGTGGTGCCAAAGAAATTACTAAATCATAAGTGTTATGTATGCTTATATACTTGTGTAAAAAGTCAAAGCAATCTTATTCTAGTGTTAGTTGTAAATTTAGTTATTTGATCACAAGTAAAATTTAAATTTTATTAATTACTATAAATTTATTTGAATGTTATTTATTTCCCTCTTTTTTTAGTGTTAAAGGAGCAAATAAATATACAAAGGATATTTTTGTGGCTTATTGTAGATTTGTATTTTACTTTCTGAATAAATTTTTGGTAAGTTATATACATGCTTTCTTTGATTTTCATTGATATCAGTTTTGAATTTTCAAATTTATATTTAAAACAACATGGTTAATTTATACATAAACCTTTTGAACTACTTTAAATTTGGTGAATTTATCTAAATTAATGAGAGTCAATGGTCTGGGCATTTCTTCTTTAACTGTATATTCTGTTTTAAACAGACTAAAAAAACAGTTACAAATCTAAAGGAGTCACTAAAAGATCTAATATTTATGTATTACATTCATAATTCTTTAATCACTTTATATTGGTTTTTCTCTGATTTCGAAAGCTCCCAAATTTAATTGCTATTACATGTTCTCAAACTGTTTTAGCTGCTTAATATGTATTTAAATTAATTTATAATTATTTCTTTCAGAAATAGTTTCCATGCTTTAACATGAATATCTGTCTTACATCTTCAGATTTATGTGTTTTCCATTAAAATTTAATTTTGTAATTTATTATTGTTTTTTTTAAATAGTTTTTTATGTAGATGATTGTTTTTTCATTATTTATGGTTTTTCTTAAAATTGCGTGTCTTTATTATTTTGTTTCTTCTTTAGTATAAGTGAACTAAATTAATATTTACTTTAAAATGTCTAAAGTTTTAAAATTTTATCTTAAGTATTATGTTTATTGAAGGAAATATCAAAATCTCTTAAAGATAGTCCTTTATTTTATAGTAGCAACATTCTATAAGTTGTTTTTTTTAAATCTCAAGTCACATTCATCAAATTTTTATTTTATATTTCTGTAGTTTTATCCATGAGCATTATTCATGATGAGCTTCAAGATGTTAAGAATCATTGTGAATCTCAAATACCTGGCAGTAAAATAGTAGCTTGTGTACCATCTATGGTTCGGGTTGATTTAAGGTTTGTAATGACATTTTTAGTATTTTAGTATATTTTAATATTTTATATGGGGTTGAAAAATAAATATCTTAAACAAGACTATTAATAGAAAACTCCAGTAACATATATTATGACATATAAAGTACACCAATATTTTAAACTAAATTTTTCAATTTTGAATTAAATTCTCCATATGTTGCATACCTTTTTCTAATGCAAGGAAACCTAAAATGTACATATACAACACTCTTATCTTTTGAAATCATTCATTCAGGAGGTTTTTCTTGGCAATCCGATCTCACTCCTTGACAATTGGAACAATAGTATACTGAACTGACAAAAGATAGGGTACTGTTTGTGGGAGGGGGAAGTATGTTAGAAGGAATAGTAAATAATTCTGCCAAGACAGTAAGCTGAATTTAGTGCAGATAGGTACAAGGATGTCATTCTATATTTTTGAAAAAAAGGTGGACACAACTTGGGGTAAGAACTCATTTCGAACTTGAATGTATTTAGAGAATTGAGAATCAGACGTTTTCTCTTTCTCCAGTCATTTTAATTCATGATTTGGAAGTGGGCATCAAAGGTTTTAGTAAATCATATTTGCTTTAATTGAATTATAGGTGATCTATAGTGTTTATTTTAATAGTAAATATGGGCCTGACTAAACAAAAAATATAGTGCTGGTTTCAAATGCAAAGTAAATTTGCAAAAGAAAATGGATATCATAATTCAATAAAAATTTTTTAGTGTTGCTGAAAACTATGTACATAAGTGGAAGAAAAATTGATTGCAATAATTAATATACCAAAGAATGAATGTGCATTGCACAAGCGAGTAATAAAACTTTATTTTAAAAGAAATTGTTGCAAACTGGATGCTAAAAAATCACGAGATTGGAATAATTGTAACAAGAAACTGTATAAGTGTATTTGCCTAAAGTGGGTAAAAAAGAATGCAAATAAAAGTGAAAGCTGTAAAGCTACTTTAATTGATGTAGTCAATTTACGGCACAGAATAACTCAGTTCTGCAATGAAAAACAGGTTATGAAGGAGTAGTTATGTAGTGCTTTCCTAATTAGCTGACAATACAAATTTAAGCTTCATGATTATTTTTTTTTAAAAAAAGGATTATACCAAAATGTAATTTCTTAAAACTGGTGTTTTCATTTATGTTCTCGAGGAATGGTGGATTGTCAAAAATAGTGTAAAATTGTAGATAATAAGTATTTGGGAATAGAGCTTTAAAAAGTCAAAAAATCTTTAATTTGGGAAATATTTAGATGCCATCTAAAGGATAATATGAAGAAATTGATAAAAACATGACAATTACTCCAAACAAATTAACATCATCAGTTCAGCATTTTGATGTTTGAAACAATAATCCATCCAAAGTAAAATTAAAAGGACAGTGGAATACCTTGTTGTCAGAAGGTGAAAAATAATGTTTTTCACAAACAAGAACATTTTTCAACTCTTAACAATTTAGTATATATAATAATCTACATAAAACAAATGATGATTATTTATGAATCATAGTATGCTGAAGAAAACAAATGTGACAGACTTTTCATATCTGATAATACAAATTTTTAAGTTGGTTAGGCTTGTTATTTCTTTTAAACAACCATGCTTTTAGATTGGTTTAAAAATATAAATTTTTTATGTTTTTTTCTTATCACTTATCTTTTTTTTATATAAATTGAAGTAGGTCATTATTGATTTTAACCTTAGTTAAAAAAAAAAAAGAGAACATAAAAATTTCAAGAGAAAAAGGCGTTATTGTTTTGTAAAACGTTAAAAAGTTATTGTTTTGGTAAAAGTCCTATGTTTGCTTAATTGCAATTGTAATTGTGGAAGGAAGGCATCTTATTAACGCAAGTGGAATTCTTCTATGCTTTTAATTAAAAATCGTATATTTTCTCATACTATTATGCTCGTTTTTTTTTTTTTGAAGAACAAGATGAAGGAATGATAAATTGTATCTTAATTTTGAGTTAAAGAGTAATCTATCTTTAATATCTGAATTTCTTGATATAAGTTGGTATGTTTTTTAAAATACTTCATAAAATCTGAGTTGTTTAATTTGCAGGAGGACAAAATATAAACAGTTGACAGCATGTTTGCAATTCCCTGAATTATATCCTCAGTATCCCCTTCTTATTGAACTAAAGAGTAAAACTTTGTGTGATAAGTTTTTAAATGGATTAACTAAAATTTGTGAAGAAGAATGCAAAAAACTGCTAGGAAAACCACAGGTATGTTTAAAAAATATATGATATCTATATCAAAGATGGAAAAATTGTTTTGGATAATGAAGTCTTATATTTTCATTCTCTGATATTCTATTTTAAAAGTATGGAAACCAACTGATGACTTGGTCGATAACTGAGCTGGCACTCTACAATTTTGAACCACATCATATTTGTTTTATGCTAATAACAGTTTTTGTCACCAAGGCATTATGTTAATGTTATAAAAACAAATATATATATTTATGGGGGATTTTCCATAGAGGACGCTGGAACCGCAGCCACCAGCAAACTAACAATAGGAAAGGGAGATAATTAGCAAGTGGGGACTGGACAAAAAGGGGAGTGATGCGTAGGCCACTCACCACATGAACTCCATTTTGAACTGTATGAAGAACTGTAAAACCATCTTTGAGAATCAGAAGTGTTCTATCTTAATGTGATTTAAATCGTCTTGATATTTTCACATTTGATTGTGTAGTCCTGTGTCCAATGTTTGTCGTTAAACGGTTATGTTTTTAGCAAAGAAAAGTGTTATCTATATCCCCTAGCCCTACACTAGCCATAACTCTCCACGCATATATATATATATATATATTCATACTTCAATCCGACAAAATGTTAATAAGAAAATTTTTATGGTTAAATATAGTTTTAATTAAAAGTAAATTAATTTTTGAGAGAACAAACATGAATTGTATCATAAACAAAATTGAAGAGGGATTGGCTGACCAGTTTATTAATAGCTGAAACAATAACCTTGTTGGTGGCTGAAAAATCTAACTATATTTTCTATTGTCTTTTTGTGATATTGACATAGTTAAAATAGTTAATATATTTTTAAAAAATCATATTTTATATTGATAAATATGCTTAGAAACATTTTTATACTGACAAATACAAAATTTAGAAGCATTTTTATATTTGAATTAGGGATATATTAAGAATTTTTCTTTGGAGAGAGATAAGGAAGGATCCCAATTTTTATTCACTGGATTGTAAAGAGTAGCAATACTTTTAAGAAACCATTTAATAATTGTTGAAGGGTTCTTAAACCATTTACTTCATTCCTTTACATGTAATTGATTTGAGTGTTTGTTAATAATTGTATTAAAAGACCTAATCTAAAAAAATTGTTGAAAAGTTTGACTGGTTAAAAAAATATAACGATTTTTTTGCATTGGAGACTATCATTTAGTAATAATTTTTATAGTCTACAGTAATTGGAATGAGTTTATATTTTTAAGGTTGTTAAAAGTGAATTTTTAATAATCATTAAAAAGAACTGTGAAATGAAGAAAAGTACAATTTGAAGATTCTTTATTAATGAACATTTGAATTTGTGCCAAAAAGAATTTAGTATATATTTGCATTTTTTTAAAAGAAATACAGTAATATAATAGATGATAGATTGCTGCCTCTGATTGAAATATTTATCAATCCTCTTTTTAATGGAAAATTAGCTTTTTAATTGCAATATTTAGAATTTTTTTTATCTTGTACATTGTTCAGAAGCTATTTCATAACTGCTTTAGCTCTTCTCTCATAAGTTGAAATTGACTAGTAAAAAATCCTACTAACTGAGACCTAAATGAGATTTCTTTTGTGGCTGAGTTTCTCCTCTTGCAACAGTTGATATTAATCTCTTTGTGACAGGCGCATCATATATGCATTACTTATGAACTATATCTCATGGCTGGGTGTGTCATATGTGACTTTTTAGATGGCAAATTTAATTAGCATTTTTTTCTTTCCACTAGATGTAGTCTTGAGGCCCAGTGGCTGAGTGGTAGTGCATTGCCCTTCCACACCACAGGTCTGAGGATCAAACTTCTGGCTGGGCAAGGTCGACTCAGCTTTCATCCCTTCAGTGGGTCGATAAATGAGTTCCAAGCTTGCTTGGGAGCTTAAAATTAAGGTTTTGCATCAGACTGACCACCTGACTGGAATATCTGCTCATGCACTTTAGGGCCCTAGGTCACATATACTGAGTTGGGCACAGTTGGCCTTGGCCCTCATGTGCTGTTGCATCACTCAGTTAAGATGTAGTCTTATGTCTGTGATAGTTGAATATTTTGAGACTGGAGAATGTTGACCTTCATTCTATTACAGTAATTTTTTTTATTTTTAGTATTTGTTTTAGAATGGAAGTAACATGCAGCATGTAAAAAATCCCTTGAAGTGCCCATTTGGCTTGGGTGCTCTTGGCAAAATTAAATTCTTAAGTTCAATTTTGCATCGTCAGAGCTCAGGTGCCTCCATCTAGGGAGGAAACTGGGCATCAAAATTACTTGCGGCAATTGGTGTCGCCTATACGGTGCCCCACTAAATAGTGATATCAGCTCCTGGGAAATGAACTAGGTCTGCAAAGGTAAAAAATACCTATACGCAGCCCCATTAGAAATAAAAGAATGGAAGTGGGAATCATGTGGGTGATGAGTAATGTAAAGAAATAGAGCTCGTTCTTTTAACACATCTGTTAACATAAAACTTGCATGTATTTTTGATGAATCCGATTACTTTCTTTTTTTGCTTCTATGTAGTCTTCAGGGTTTTTACTTCCTATTTCAGAAAGCCTTGACTCCAGATTAGTATGGAGAGAAAGTGTTATTTAGCTGAGGATAAATATATTATAATCCAAAACTTATGTAATAATCTAAAATGGCTCCAAAATTATAATGCCAGGACTTTGATTTTTTGGGATTTTTCTTCTTCTTATATTAGGCTTAGCAATGCAAAAACCCATCATGTGAGATGATTCGTTTTGCTTCGATTCTGGCCCATCCCGAGGTACTGTCATAAACTAAAATGCTTCATTACATGTGATAGTTGTCCTTGTCATCGAGTTTAAAAGTGACAAGGACAAAAATCCTACTAACTGGGCTGAACTAGAACTCTTTTTTTTTTTTGGTGTAATTGGCTAGAGAACATGTCTGAACACTTGCAGTTAAGTAGTTCAGATTTATCCAAAGTATAAAAAAAATTTCCAAGTTGCTGCCAAATTTTGATTTTTAGAAGACTTTGAAAAATTCATTACATTAAATATCATATTTGGAGAAAAAATGAATAATTCTTTTAAAAAGATTATTTGTGCATTTAATGCAACATGAAATTGATTGATTTCTTTGTAATATAGATGATTTTTTAAAAACTGAAATAATATAATCATCTAAATTTATGTTGCTTTTACTTAAAGCATAAGTTCTTTGTTTGAAAAAATATATTTATTAAATAAAAACTAAATGCATTATATAAAATTTGTTTTTAAAGTAAATGAAATTTCAGGTTACACTTATGCACAAGTAATTTTAATACATGTTACATTATTTTAAATGTGTATACTATTTTGCATATTATTTTCAGCACAAAGAGAGAAAAATATTTGCATGTTAAATAAACTCAATATTGTTATTAAATTTTATTTATTTAAAAAAAATAAAAACATAATATTTGTATGAATTTTAATAAATATCTTTTGTTATAAAAATATACTTAAATAGTTTATCTTCTGTTTTAAATTGTAGATACTAAAGTTACTCAAATTTTTGAGACTCTTCATTGATGAAAATCCACTCTCAGTTTGCTGTGAAGAAGTATCATTAATTAAGCGTACACTCACAGATGGTGATCAGTTAAAATTGAAGCAAAAAACATCATCTCTTTCTTTACACATCACACAAGGCCTGTATTTTCTGAAAGCAAAGGTTATTGTTCCTGATGTATATCCTGAAGAGCAAGTTCAGTTAGTGTTTATTTTACTTGGAAGTTTCACTTTTTAGTTATGTGATTTAAAAATGCATGTTATTCTTATCTCTGTTTTGATTTAGTCTTGAAATAATCATTCTTTACTATTTATTGATTCCCTATTTCTGTTGAAAATTTATTCTTTATTATTAAGCTTTACTAATTTCTTATTGTTTTAGTTGATGTTCTAAAAACCTTTTGATAAACAATGTTATTTATGTTGTGTTTAGATATGTCTCCTCATTTTAAATAGAATTATATAATAACAGCTAATGAATAAATAAACATATATTTTTAAATTTGAGTTTTTTTTCTTGCATAAATCTATTGTATCAACTAAATAATATGTCTAAAATAAGTCTATCCACTTTCCTCTCTCTTTCTTCCCAACTTTTAAATCAAGATATATTTTATTTTACAAATTTTGTTAATCATAAATTTTCTATTTTTTTTTATTTGTAATATCTGAACTTTAATCTTGTTCAAAAGGAGCTATGAAAAAGTATTGCTATTTTATAAAATGATTTCTTGTTACAAATCTTATATTTAAAAATGAAAATATTCTACAGAGAATAGGAGCAATTTAAATTAATTTTTTGTTACAGTTTTTATTTTAATGGTTTTAAAACATTAGAATTCAAATATTTATTTTAAACATTTGGAAATGCTTAATGTGAAATAAATTGCTAACCATAAAAATTTAATACTTTTGAAAAAATAATTATTTTTGAGGATATTGTATTTTTGCAAATAAATTTGTATACTTTTTGGGTTAATTGCTAGATAATGTGAAAGAAATTTATATTTTTTTAATATACAAAAAATTTCAAATGCATCTAACTTTAAAAAAGTGTTTTGCAAATTACTAAACAAAAATAATTGTTTATCATTGTAAAATGATTTTATTTATTATATTTTAATAAAAGAATTTGAATGTAAAGCATGATGTTGTTATATAATATTAAATGTTTGTTGAGTTTTTTAAATGTTAATTTTTTTATTTTGAAAAGTTTAATGAAATTTAAAATTTTTTGACTTTTGCAATTCATTTGAAAAACGATCAATCGAAATTGTTGAATTGATTAAGATATGGAAAATATAATTTTTTATTTGTTATTAAGCTTTTTAAGAAAAGAAAATCATATTAAAAATTATAAAAGTTGTCTATTGAAGTTTCTTTATTGTGTTAAGCAGTGCATTCTTAAAAAAATTCTTGAAAAACATAGTTAAATGTTGTGATATTTAACTGAATTCAATTCAAGATTTTTTTTTTCTCTTTTGAAAATATGAAATGAATATAAAGGTCATACCTGGGTGCTCTTTTAGAAAATAAAGTCTGATATTTATATTTGGAAGGCTCATTATAAATAAGATCTTATCATATTGGAATAAAATATATTTTGAAAAAAGAATTAACAAAAAATATAATTTTAGTTTTGATACACAAATAAAGGTTTGGAAGTGAAAAGATAATATTGATCTAATGCAACTGGTTGGGAATGAAAAGCAAGGAAATAAAATTGTTTGCATGTCTGAATATATGTTCAGGATTAGGTAATTTTGTGTTTATTGAAAAATATAATGGATCACATTTAGCTTACCTAAATATTACAAAGAATTATTTTTAAAAAATTAACTCAAAAAGGAGGCATTATAAACATTTCAAAATGTATTCATGCTGCAAACCAAAAGTATCTGAGCTTGGTTTTATAACTACTGTAAGTTGCTTTGTTGTTGTTGCTAATACCATCTGATTGAGACCCACAAAATTCATCATGGCAAAGGGCTAAGTGACACCTGTCATTAGCCATAGCTTTGAGCACCATACAGGTGACAGAACAATTTAGCTTATTCTCACCCTAATTTTGGGAGAGAGGATAAGTGGGGATAAGTTCCTTTGAATATAATTACAAGTAAGTTACTTTAAATATAATTACATGCACATATTTAAATTCTATTAAACATATTAGAGAGCTTAGCTACTGGCAGGGTCATGTTAGCTGGACAGGTAAAAGGGGAGATGCAAGATGAGGAACATCCTGGTCCTCCAAGTTAGGCTTGGGGCTGACCACTCCACCCTGTAAAATTCTCCTCTGTTTCAAAATCCAAGGGTCAAGAAACCAGACTGATCTCTCTGAGACGACTTAAGAAACATGTTGAGGACATCAGATTTGGCTGCTGAGTGTTTTATCCCTTTACAGAAGCAAGGCCCTGCAAGCACTTGTCAAATTGTTGAACATATGATGCCTAACAGTTTTTCTAAGTCAAAAATGGTGTGAGACAGGGTGATGCTCTTGTTTGTCTCATTTTTGATTTGGTGTTAGAATGGACTATTAGCAACTCTTGCATTAACACTAGGGATACCATTTTCACCAAGACTGTACAACTCTTTGCTTATGCCGATGATATAGTAATCATTGCTCTTACTAAAAATGCTTTGTCAGAGGCATGTCTAGCCCTTAAGAAGTCGAATGAAAAGTTGCATTTAATTATTAATGAAGACAAATTTAAATACATACCGATTAATAAAACTCCACAAGGTTTTAAGTATATGTAGACTGAAAATTATAAGTTTGAAGTGATTGATAATTTTTCCCATTTGGGCTCAAACATTAACATTCTAATTGACATTAGTGCTGAAATTAAAAGATGTAGTGTTGCTGCTAATTGCTGTCTTCATGGTCTAAGAGCTTTCTTAAAGTCGAAATTGATTAATAGAAAAAAAATGCTATATAAAACAATTATTAGACCTGTTACCTATGGATTTGAAACTTGGACAAAGTCACAGATAGAATAGCTAGCCATTTTTGAGCAAAAAGTTCTTGGATATATCTTAGGTGCTATGAATGAGAATGGATTATGGAGACAATTGACATAATTCTGAATTATATAAGCAATTTAATTGAGCAGATGTCATTAATTCCATCAAGATTGGCCATTTAAGGTTTGTGGGCCACATTTGCCATATGGACCCCTCATCTTTGATGTTCAGAATTTTCCATTACAAACCTAATGGAGCTAGAAATAGGGGTTGGTCCAAATTGAGATGGGTTGATTGTGTGGGAGATGATTTTAAAGTTTTAAGAGTAACTAATTGGAGAATTGTCACTAAGCAGAGATTAGAATGGAAGAGAAGGCTTTTGCCCATCCAGGGCTGTTGTGTCAATAGAAGAAGAAGAAACATATTTGAAGACACAATTGGAAGCTAGAGGAAGAAAATGTAAAATGAGAAAAAAGTCTAAAAAGTTTGAATATGATTCAAACAAAATAGTTACAAAGTTTTTTTAAAAAATATAATTCTATATCCAAACATTAAAGAACATTTGTGAATGGGACTTTTCCAACCAATTTCTAGTTTATAAAGTTGTGTAAGAATAATAAGATGCTTAACAGCTATGGAAAGTAGGAATAATAATATTAATATGTAAATCGATTTTTTATATGTGCGTAGAGTACTTTTGTAGCATATTTCAGGTTTTATTTTAAATGTATATGTATTGAAAGAAGTATTATTTGTTTTTTAAAACTAATAAATGTAATTTTTTTTCCAAAGTGATTTGAAGATGTTAAAATGCTCTTAAGCAAGGTGGGCATTTTTTATACTTTTTCAGTTATTGTAATTATGATAATTTTATGTCTTATTTCAAAGAGAAATAATAAAGAATTCACACAATATTGATTATTTTTTCTCTTTTGCACTTAGATGTCTTCATATGCTTGTAATTCATATAAATTTTTAAATTGATTTTTTTCTTTACAGGATTGAACTAATTGATTGTAATTATCCAAAAAATTTTCAGAAATGGTTTTCTGGGCAAGCAACTGAAATAGCTCGTCAATGTGTTCAAAAACCATTAAAGCCAAAGCCAAAGTATGGTTATAGCAATTCTTAAATTTTTTTAATGTTCTTTCAGCAGAATATATGTAAACTGAAAATGTTCTGAAATTTGTTGAAAAAAAATAGCATAAACAATTTTATAAATTAGGATTCTACATTTAATTATCAGCTTCCCTTAACATTGTTATAGATCAAAATAGAAATATTTGCAAATGTGAATGATTGTCACAAAATTGAAGAATGTTATAAAATTTGAATAAATTTATATTCATGTTCAAAGGTAAAAAAATATATTTAAAAAAATCTTAATAAAATTTTTTAAAAATGACTTTAAAGAACAGAATATTAAAAATAACTTATTGATCTGAAATCCATGATTAGAATTTTATATACGTCTAATGATGCATTTATTAGAATAAAACATTAAAAAAGTTATTATATATTTTATAACTAATTATTTTTGTTTACCTATTATAATAAATGCAATGAAATATTTCTATGTCTCTATTTTTAAAAATGTATTTCTCTTGTTAAAATAAGAGTTTGTATTCTAGAACACATGTAATATACCTTTCATTTCATTGGTAATTATTTTTGATGAAAGATAAGTTTTGTATCAATTAAATAAAATCTGCTGCTTAGTAGTAGAAACATTGTTATATAGAAAGTAGTATTAATAAATGTAGTTATATAAAAAATTATAGTAATCATATCTTTTCTCATCTGTGATTCCCAGAGATCCAGTTTTTGAACCAAAACCATCTCTGCGACCTTCAATAGAATTTCTTATAGATGAAATAAAACGATATCCATCTGAACTTTGCCAATTATGCAAAGAAAAATGTTTTCCAGCAGATCCAGCAGTAAGTATAGTTTGCAAAGCTAGATTCTTTTTGAGCTCTTTTTGAAAGAATTTTTTTAAACAAATGTATTTATGCTGTTGATGGAAAAAGTTTTAAGATTAGCTTTCTTTTGTTCTTGTTTAGGACAATATTACAGAAGAAGGTGATGAAAAGCATATTGAAAAAGTTTACTGTGGGCATATTTTTCATAATGCATGTTTAGATATCTATATGAAAACACCACCATTTCATGGTAATTTTTTTAAAAATAAATTTTGAAGCATTCATAGTGTTTAGTTAAACTATGCCTATTTGAAAAATGTTTTATACACATTGGTTTCAAAATCAATTGTACATTGGTTTTACCTTTGAAAGAAATCTTAAATTTTTGTTCCCCCCTCCCCCTTATATATATTAAAAAAATAAAGAAAGGAAGATTCAAGATAAAAAAAATTTTCCCCTTCAAAACATTTAATTGATTTGTATATAACATATATAAGTTATCTTTAAAGAATTGATTAGAGTTGTGTGTGTTGTGGATAAAACACAAACATAACATTATTAGCCTATTAAAGTAAGCTTCGTGACACAAAATAATAATCTTGAAGTAGATCTGTAACACAAAACAGCAAAAATGCTTCTTATGTTTTAAATAAAAATAAATTGATTGAACAGAAAAATTTAGGATGATCATCTTTAATTGTAAAAATAATTGAAATTCGATAATTTTTTATGTTTGTATCTAGAGTAGTGGAAGGAACTCTCTCTCTATAACCTTAAGATTATAGAATACCCATGTTTTGTTGTGTAAAAGTCTTTGATTATTATTTATACATTTTTAATTAATCAATAAAAAATATCTGATTGACTTCTGTTTTTTTTACTCCATATATTAGTATGTATAAATTTTAAATGTTTTATTTAAACTGTCAAGGAAATAAATAAGGGATATCTTATGGCTTTTAAATCTTGGTACAATCTGAAAAGAATATGGATGATTAAAACTAAAATAATATATGCATATGTAATTTGAGTTATATGAATATTTTTTTAAATTTATGAGTCTCTTCAAAAGGAAACAGACTCAAACTAAAACTATTTCTTTTCCCCTTCTCTCTCTGTCTTTTTTTTTTAAAGAAATGTTATTTTTTAGTATAACTTTTGTGAAAAATCAAATGAAGGGCATTTTATTGCCTTAAATAAATTCAGCCTATGGTTATTTTATCTTTTTTTTTGGGGGGGGGGGGGTATTGAAGTAGATTATTTTTTAATTTGATTTGATTTTTTTTTATTGACATTCTTTAAAGCAACTTGAGTTTAATAATAAACCTTATATTTTTGCACCTCAATCAAATGATTAGGATAACACCTGAGCTTGCATCCCTCTCTCCAAATTTCTACTAGACAATTTTTCCAAGGTGATCAAAAATAAAAAATAATAAGAAATTCAGGCAACCCTAATATTATAGTTTTGACTATATTTATCGAAGTAAACATTACAATATAGTACTAGGAGGTTTTATTTGTCAAATGGAGGTAATCTTTAAGCAATGTAAGAAATATAAAAACTTAGGATGAGTAGTTTGCATTCTATAGTATAGTATCTGTAAATTAACTCAGCAATTTGTAATAGTTCAGTGAATCCATAATATCAAAATAGAATATTGCTTTGTTATACAGATGCCTCTAAAAGTCCAGGAAAATGCTAATAATTGGGTCTGCGGGGTGGTGTAGTTGGTTTGGGGATGGACTTGTATGCCCAAGTTTGTGTGTTCAACTTAGGCTCAAATTGGTGGGTTTTCATGATGCAAAAAATCAACAGGATCCATGTTGTATGATTATGTAGCATGTTAAAGATCCCTAGAGTGCCTGTTTGGCTTGGGTGCTCTTGGCAAAATAAAATTCCCAGTATGATTTTGCATTGTTTGAGCTCAGGTGCCTTCCTTTGGGGGAGGAAACTGGGTGTCAAAATTACATTGTGACAATTGATATCCACCTATAAGTTGCCACACTAAAAAATACCAGCTCTTAGGGAATGTACTAGGTCTGCAATGGTAACCATCCCATTAGAAAAAAATGCTTAGCATTGGCTATGTTGGACGAGTTAAATTAATCATTTATCATATGTGTATATTTTTCAGTGAAAATATGTAAATATAAATTCTATCATAAGTTTTTCCCATGAATCAATATTATTAGCTACTGACATTTGAAGAACAATATTTTGTGTGCTCAAGATTCTTTTAAAGTTTGAATAAAATTTATATTTAAATTTTCTCAAGAATAAATAATTTTGTTTCAAAATGAACCAGCCCCCCCTCCCCATTATCTATTTTTTATTTATTAAAGAACTTTTTAAAGGTTTTTTATGATTGGTGATTTAATGAATTTTTCTGAAAGTTTTATTTTTTAATTTTTCATTTATGATAGGAGGAAAGAAATGTCCGAGTTGCAAGAAAAGAATTTATCATGAAAAATGGAAATTGACACCCATGTTAGCAGAAGATAGATGGGCACATCAAGAAGCTAAAAAACGTGAACTTGGTGAAGTGGTTGAATTTTTTGACTGAATTTCAATTTTCCATGACATTTCTTGAATCTGAAATGCTGATCTTTTCTTCTGTCTTAAATGTTGTGTAAATATTTTAATAAAAAAAAACTTAAATTTCTTAATTTTAATATTTTTTTCCATCCAAAATAAACAAAAGAAGTGTTCTACTATGCGAGGTTGCTTGCTTTGTGTGGTATTTTTCCGAGGTCTTATTTTTAGCACTTTTCAAGTAAAAGAAAAATATCAAATTTATATGTTGCCACTTAAGTGCAAAATTTGTTAATGTGCATATCACACCTTGATAATCTACAGATTAAGTTATTGATACTTAAATTTTTACTATAAATTAATTTAAGAATTTTATAGAATACATTTACTGTCTCTGCTAACCTTTTTTATAAATATTAAGGATAAATTATTCTGGGATGAGTCAATGTTTTCAATCAAAATTACTAACAGAAAGGAAATGAGAGAAACAAAATTTTTAACTAAAATGATATAGGAACTGCTAATTGGAAGATTACGTAGTTATAAAATGTGGAAAAGTCTTGACTCTTTGTAATGGAGCAAATCAGTTAGGTAATCTGCACGTTAATGGTAACATATGTATTTGCTTTGGATATTATAATTCTTTTCTTGTAAAACAGTTGCTGAGCTTTACTACAGCTATGATAATACATAAACAAAAGCATTTTATTGCTAATGAGATAAATAAAAGGACAAGGAATAAAAAATACTTATAGAATTAACTAAATTTTTTCTTTAAGTAAAGCTAAGATTTGTGAAGCTGAAGTAAATAGGAAGGGGTGGGGAATAGTAATAATAATAGTTTATTTTAGAAAAATCCTGATCAGTTTTCACAGAATTAGAAAAACATTTTCAGTTTTTTTCATGATAAAATTTTTATATAACACATACACAAAAATCCAGCATTTTTTAAATTGAATTTTTAATTATCCCTATTTTTGCCATCAATTTACAGAACACTGAAGTTGCATATCTTATGATTTAATTCAAATCTAATTATATAAAGTAAATTTAATTTTTGTAATGATTTTTTTATTTTAAGTTAATAATTTACGCAATTTTTCAACAACTTTTCTGTTATGACAATGCTGATTGATTTTAAAAAAGTAAATTTTTTGTTGAAAAAATAGTTTTTCCCTGAATATCTGTCAGTCTGAAATTTTTAATTAATGACCCATCATTTGTGTATTTTTTAATTCAAAATTACACATTCAACTTATGAATAATCTCATCTTGATGCAAACAGGTACATTGAGAAAAAAAATGATCAGAATCGGGGACTATTTTTCTTAAATGTTAATGAATAGGGCTTAAATTCTCTTAAAATTTCTTCAAATATAAAAATACTCTGAGATTACCATTATATTCTGACTTCATTATCCTTCACACAGAAAGAAAAATACATTTTTTTTTATAGCACTCATTTTTTTTGTGTGCAGATATTCTTTTTAAAGAAAAAGGTTTAAAATTTACCCATTCAAAGAAAAAATAGAGCATTTATAAAATTTTAAAGACAATATATAGATTTGTCTTATAATCACATTTTTTACCTGAAAATGTAAACTAAGCTTAGTGATGCTTAATGATGATTGTAGAAAATTAATTTAATTAAAATTCATTTGCTTTGGGCTACTTCTTTTTATGCTATAAATTTTTCACCGAGGGCGAAATTAAACTAATGTAATTGACCTCTTTTATATGTGAATTTTTCAAACTAGATTTCGATCAAAATACAATTCAGTATATGATATAAAATCCAAAACAAATAAACTGTTGAAAATTTTTTTTCAAAGAAACAATATTTCCAGATTTATTCAATAGAAATATAATAAATTAATCATTTCATAGTTTAGAAAGATACAATTCTTATATAATTTACTAAAACCAAGAATTAAAGAACTATAAATGACATTGATGTTAAATAAATAATTAGCATGATTATAAAAGCTAAACAGGCATCTTAATAAAAAATATTGAATATTTGATAATAAATAAAAAAATCTACAGGTGAAAATTAATATTAAAGTTATATAAATATTAAAGGTTCCATAGATCACAGATATTATTTGTGCATCATGATATTTAGATTAACTGTAAATTTTATTAGTGTATGGAAAGAAAAGATGTTTTCACAATTTTTATGCAATTATCGTAAAATCCTGCATATAATGCACATTTTTAACCCAAAAAATAAGATCGAAATTTACTGGTGTGCATTATACGCCACATATAAAAGTGATAGCTTTAAAAAAAAAAAGAGATAAACATAAAAAAATTAGACTTCCACATATTTATTATATATTCAATATGTTTATTTTAAAGAAATGACATACCTTATCAACTTAAAAGGGTTATAGTTCTAGAAGTATATAATTTTTTCAAAAGCCTAGGATAATACCTCAAATAAATAACTTCAAAACATAAGAGCATTGCATATGTTCATTTCAAGTTTCTTCATAAAAAAAGGGGTTGCAAAGGTACCCCAAAACTAAAAAATGCAGCTTTGAATGTACTAGTGCATGTTATATGCCGGATTTTATAATAAATAATATAAGATTTTTTTCTACTATTTTTTTTCTTTTAATTTAAAAATTTATCACTTAGCATATTTGATCCTATAAGGATTAAAATAAAAATAATAAACAAAGTTGTATGACAAATTTCACAAAATAATTTTGGCATAAATACTGAAAAAATAAATAAGTGATATCTCATAAAAAACATAACAATACAATACACAGCTAATACAAAAAGTCTATAAATCACAAATGTTTGGAAACTATGAATTATCTTTGGAAAAACTGGAGAATTAAATTTACTTAACATTCGATAAATCATTAAAACTAACCATAGAACAATATTATTGTATGTATTGCAAAAGATCAAAAACCCCACTAAAAATGGTTGATATGATAAAAGTCCAGTATATCCACTATATACATCAATTGTTGAAAGGCTATTGGAATTACCTTGGTAAAAGAATGAGCACATTGCCATTATTAAGTAACATGAAACATTTAATCTAAGAGTATAATTAGCTTTCCATAATACTTTTGAGAGACAAAATTCTTGTAAAAGGATTGCTGTAGTTATAGGAATGTTATAAGTTCGTCCTATTAGTCCTGTAAATAATATCCAAGCAGTAATGCAGTTGATCATTAATATTCTACCTCTTTTTTGATATTCAAATTTTTTTGTTACAAAAAATGTAGAAATAATAATTAATACAATAAGACTATATAAAAACCATGGAAAAAGTATGATATCTACTTTAATTTCTTTACAAATCACAGACAAATATTTCTCATGACATTTGTACATGTATATACAGAATACACCTAAACAATTAGCATAATATGTAAATGTATTTTGTTTTGCTTTAAGATAGTTAACTATGATCATTAAAGATACAGCCACCAATATAGAAGAATATAAAGAGTTTTCCTCCTTTTTAAGCCAATCAAAAATATCTGTTAAGTGTTTCCATTTATCACCTGTTTGGTTCCAATTTCTTAAGATACGATGCAATATTAAAATAAAAATCAGGAATACAACATTATCAACATCTCTATTGAAACGTAATATATGCCATAAATTTGATTTTATTACCATTCTTTTATTCACTTTGATATATAAGTTTAATATCGAAAATATACATTTACTTATATATAAGATCAATATAGTACATAAAATAAAATACCATGTTTGGTGTTCTTCTTCTATGTAACTTGATGAGGATAAACTTATTATATGAATAGCAAAAAGGGAAAAACTACTTTTCTCCATATAAGTCATATTTAAGTCTTCAAATAAAAATCTGAAAGCCCAATAACTTAAATAAAATATGATAATAACCCCATAAAATATAGCATATGTTTGAAAAATATTTGTAATGTCTGTCAAACAAAAGATCCCAAATATTGATAATATAGTACAAATCCGTATCTTACTATCATTTGATGATTTGAAGATAAGATAAAGAATGTGAAAGACATTTTCCTTATCAACAACAAGATGACTAATTATAGCACACAAAAGTGATACCCACATAGCAATAAGAGCCATTATGATTTGAAATTCATCGTAACCTGTTACACAAGCAAGAAGATCTTGTTTTATATCAGATAATAAATTCATGTACAATCTTAAAATGAATTCATAGTTATCATATGAAAAATTAGAGCTTTTACTAATATTATAATATAACTCAGAATGATTCATGACAATGTTTCTTAAACGTTCAATGTAGATATCTGATTTAGCATAAAAAATTGATTTATGAACCAGGATAAGTTGCCAAAAATTAACATTGGCAGCATTTAAAATTTGTTGAGGAGTTAAGCCACTGAATTGAAGTACATCTGGTATTATATTTCCATAACTATTAATAGGTATTGGTATAGAAAGTAAAGTGCTCATTGTTGGTGCAAAATCAACTTGATCAATCTTTTTAATATTATCTTTTGTTTGGAAATCTGAAGGATTTGTACTTATAAAAATAAGTGGAGTAAAAAGTTCACTTTCTGTTATACCACCATGATTTCCTCCACTAGTCATACCATGATCACCACAAATAACAATCAAAGAATGCATTTCTGATTTATCTTTTAAATTATTATATATTAATTGTATTACTTCATCCATCTCTTTTAGTTTAGAAGGTAAAAGATTTGAATAAGGCCCAAATGCATGCCCAATATGATCAACTCCTAAATAATGTAAAATCATGATATCCCAGTCTTTCTTTGAAAATTCTAAGTCTAAATGTCTAGATACATTAGTATCTACTTCTTGGTAATCAGAGACAAAAAATGAATGAGTTCCTTCACTTCTAATAAATAGACCTGGAAAAAGTTTTAACCATGTTTCATCACCATAAAATACAGATTTCAAATTATGTAAATGAGCTTGGTGTAGCAAATTGTCTTTCCTCAATTCTGTAGCATCCAAGTTTGAGAATGTATCCATAAAATTAGAAATATCTCCAGTATTAAATGTTATAATTCTTGGCATAGTCACAGTAGGTGAATGTACTTTATTAATGAATGGCACAGCAGTTTTATTTTTTATCAATGCTTCAGTAAAAGGCATTGAGATGTTAAATTGAGGATTTGATAAAATTGATGGCATGAAATCTGCCCTAAATGCATCAATTAATATTATTACTGTTCGTTCATAATACTTTGATCTAGTGGAATCAACTTTAGATTTTTCACAAAAATCAGAATCTTTTGTAATACTTATGCAGTTATTCCTAAAAGAATTATTCAATGTCATAAAATATGATGTATTTTCCTTTTGTGGTATAAATCCATCAATATATATATATAAATAAAAAGTATAAGCAACTACACAAAAGAACAATTTCAATTTTTTAAATCTCTGTATGAACCTGTCCTCCAACATTGTAATATGTACAGAAACAATCCTAGATTGTATAATTGACAAATGTAATCAATATTTTGTTTGATAGAGTCACATATACGGAGCAACAAACGGACCTTTTCCCTTAAATCGCATTTCTTGAACACTTTTTTACTTTTTTCAGTCCCACTCAAAATCCAATTTTTTACTTAAGTAACTGCTGTATATAATATAGTAAAAAACCCATCTTTAGATGTCGAGTTCGACATTTAGATTGGTACTACACTATTCTTATTCACACCACAGCAGAGCGAGAATTTCCAGCCTTCACAGATTTTCACGACCCATAAATCATTAATGAAACATATCTTCATAATAATTATAAATATTTAAAAAAAATAACATCAATTGCAAGTACTACGAAAAGGGTCTTATTTGTGAATAAGATAAACCAAAACAATCCTGTTATATACAGTAAAAGCTTCGGTTTCAAATCACTCATATCGGCTTTCCAAGTATTGATAATCTAGTTGAACAAAATATCTTTTTTTTCTGAGTTTTTTTTCCTTGTACTACCTACACTTCAAAATTTATGTATTAAATCTCACAAGTTTATTAGCAAGATTTTCACATGCGATTCTGCAGTCACCAATATTTTCTTTTCTTTTAAATGATTTTATGAATATTTAAATTCAATCAAACAATCAGAATTTGTTGCTGTGTTATGATTGATCAAGTGTAAACAAAGTGAACATCGTATCCTGAGAGAACGAGTCAAGATTTTTAATACTTTTATATTGTTAAAAATAGCTTTAAAATAAATCTTATACAGTCAAATCATGGAAAGAGGAGATCATCTTTCTTCTTCGGAAGAATTATCGGAGGAAATGGTTTCTGTGAAAATAGATAGAGCGGATGTTTCTGCAGTGTATCCTTTGAAAACAAGAAGTTTTTCTCTCAAATCTGTAATTTAGGTTACAGATTGAAATTTCTAGCTCTTTGTCAAGGCTCTCTTTTATTTTTAAATAAAAAAAAATCAGGTTACATGTATTTTAAAAAATTTAATCCATTTTCAAGAAATCCTTAAAAAAAAACTGTAGTATCTATCATATTTATTTTTAATATTTCCATTCTAATAAAATCTGCCATTGAAATATTGCTTAACATTTGTTGGGATATTGAGATTTTCATTTCCATAGTAATAATTTCCTCATAAATCCCAACCGATATTTTTCACCATCATTAATATAGGATGTTAAAAAGGAATAAAGATATTTGCGATCCCCCCCCCCTTGATTAGAAAGCAAGGGGCTAATTACATTGCATATTATGATTGGAATGAATGGTACTCAAGATTCAAGTCTGTTGATAACTTCTAAAAATAGATAGCACTTCTTGTCCTTTTTATTTCACCTGTTGATGAAAACATTTTTTTAAAAGGCTAATTCACAATTATGAAGCATACTAACTTAAAATTTATGTAATTTCTTATGTAACTAGAAATTGTACTTATCAAAAGATGGTACTATCGCAACAATGCCAACGTTCAAGATAACTCACCAAGTTGGCAACCCTGATTTTGCATGTGTTGTTTGCATTGAATTGGCAACCATGTGCTTCCTTTCATATAATGTCGCCAATATGGTTCAGATAGTATGTAAGTATCTAATAGATTTTTGCTCTTAGATTCTTTTGAAATAAATTGACTGAGGTATATAATGTTGAACTGTAGTAAATAGGACTAGAACTGTTAATATTAAACATAATAATAATAGTCTGCTTTTACAATCAAGGTTATATATGTATATGTTTTTAAATTTAATTTGCTTAACTTTTTAAAATTAAAAAAAATTATTTTTGTATTCAAACAATCTTAAATGAATTTTTATTTCTTTTTTTAATGACTATAAAAGCTTTGAGTTCTGTTGCAGAATATTACTATTAGTGTAATAGTATAATTCAAGTTCTTTTGTAGGTGCTTCATTTTTAAGTCACAAAAAGAAAAGCTTTAAATTTTCTATATTTGATATTTTTGACTGGGATATATGTAAATCTGAGCAAATTGTTTTTAATGTTACAATGTTCATTGATATTTCGATAAAGTTGATGATTTTGAATAAAAATGATTAAGTGAATTGAAAAGTGAAATGAAATATATATATATGTGCATGTATGTCTTCCTAAGCCCCCATTATGTAATATATATGTATAAACAAAATTTAGAAAAGAGAAATAATGAGACTGTATGTAAGCTTAAGTATGTTATTTATCTAAATAGCATTTTCAAAAAACAAGGTTTATTCTTAATTATTTACCAGAACTTTAGAATTACCTTTTTATTCCAGCAGTCATGCTAACATTGCATATAATAGCTTACGAATAGATAAAGAGCCTGCCAGAGGCAATGTTGTGAAAGAATTATCAGTTAGAGATAATTTCCTGATTGTGTAAGTATTAAGTTAATGCATAATGCTAATTATTACATAGTTTAAAATTCATATTTTGTCAATTCATATAACAAATAGTATTAAATCTTAACAATAATTATAAATTTGACTATAGATATTTAGTATGTGAATTCAGGGTCAAAAAGAAAACTTAAAAATGTTTTGTGGTATTTTTTAAAAGTTTTTTCAAGATATGTTTACATTTTGAATATTTAGTTTATATACTGTTATGAAAGTAAACTCGTAAACATATCAGTGAAATATTTGAGTTCTATAGACATTTTATACTAATACAGATGTAACAACTGTTGTTGCTTCTTATCCCAGATGGTGTAGCTTACTCCGTCTCCATAAAATCAAAAATCTCCAAAAAAATCCAGAAATAAAATAGGATTTCTTAAAACCTTGTCATATGTAAAACTCAAACAATTCAGAATATGACTGGGAGAGGCCTGATCACCCTCACACGTATGACACTCTGGAAAGACTTTCTGGCCCTGTTGAAACGTAAGAGATTTGACGTGGCAACTAAAAAAGCACGACAGAGCCGTCTGCTGATCCCTAGGAATATTAAGTTGGTGACATTCAACGAGGTTTTTTCACAAAATACCAAGAATGAGCAGGGGGTATTCTCCAAAATGCATTCAGTTCTACCCTTTTAATAGAGGAGAGTTCAGCAAAAGTTAGACAAGTGTCAGCAGTGGCAGACTTGGCCAAACTATCAGCTATCTCGTTACCATTCAATCGAATGTGGAAGGGGACCTATTGAAACTATATACAGTGTGTAGAAGAAAGTCGAACCACAATATCCAGAATATTTAGGTTTGTCATATCCCCAAGAGTTGTCCAATGAAAAAGGTGCTGTATAGAAGCACGGCTGTCAGTTAAAATCCAAATGTCCCTGAAGACAAGGTCAGAAGCAGTGTCAATAAATTGCAATAAGTTCAAATCTAAAAACAGAACAGTAGTTAATATTCCTAATCTTGATGTCAAATGTACTATCAGGTGTCTCAATGTGCACGCCACTTCCAGAAATACCACTGTCGCCCATGTTGCCATCAGTATAGATTTTTAATGCCGAATGAGGGATGCCATCAATTATCTCTAGAGCAACCTGTCTAGTAAATTCTGGTATATCAGACCTTTTACACACCCTGGTCATTAGCTCAGTCTGGAATTGTATTCAATCAGAGTCGAACTTAAAATGGGAAAATGGCTTTAAGGAAGTGAGGTTCAACATTTCCAGAAAACAGGCCCATATCAACTGCCAATGAAAAAGGGCTATGTTTCTTTAATCGCCTACTATTGATCCAAGAGTGGAGATAGGCAAAAGTTCTGTGCTGGGCCTTGTAGCTAGATAACTTATTGCAATATTTTACCAGGTTATAACTTCTTCTCATAGAAAGAGGTGGTAAATCACTCTCATCAAAACAATATTATTAGGGCAGCTATTACAAAGGCCAGTAATTATTCTTGCAGCACTCAGTTGCACTTGTTCAAGTTTATTTAAATTAGCTTTAGAAGCACAAAAATAAACTGGAAAGTCATATTTCAAAATTGGCCAGACCAGTGAGATGTAGGTTGTTCTCAGGGTATTAGCATCTGCACCCCTAATCACGCCTGAAAATATATTTGAGAATGTTAAGTCTTTTTGTGTATTTGGCTACTTGAGCCAAATGCACAAATATCTACTAATATCAATTGTCTATCTATATGTCTGTTACTCAATATCTCCTGGTCCAGAATGCAACCCCGATATTTGGCATTTTTTGTGTAATTTAATTGACTTCCATTCATAAAAACAGTTGGTTTATAGTTATAGAGATGTCTGTTGGTGCTAAAAAAACAAAGAACTAAAGTACAATACAGAAGTAACAAAAAAATATTGTTCAACTGTCTATTTTGTAATTGGAAAAGAACAGTTTTCCTTATTTTCTGGACAAGGAATTGTGAAAAATTTAATTCATTATATACTAATATATTCATAATTCATTACATTAATTATCAACCAATATATCAAGAATACAACCAAATTTTATATTCTGCACAAGGTAAACAATAGTCTTCAAATTAGCATGTATTTGAAAGATAAAATTTTACTTCAAACTGTCATATGTATATTTCCCTATTTCTAGTATATTGTGATTTAGAGTATTATTACTTTATATACACTGGTGTGCAAAAATTAAGGACGAAGTCGAAAAATTAGCATATCAGCTGAACGAAGAGGCAGAGCGGACAGAAAGACCAATCAGGAGATTAAGTGAGGTGATGTACGGTAGCACATGCGCAGATATGCAAATAGACGTAGTGAGGGAGTGTCTGAGTAGTAAAGCATGTTGTCGGTGTAAGATTAGTATTTCTGGCAAGAGATTGCACACCGTATAGCAGTTAAAATCGCACCGAGTTGCTGCCTCAGCGAGAAATGGCGAATAATCAATCTGTTAGACGACATCTGGATGCTTTTACCCGAGGTCGAATCATTGGGAAGTTGGAGGAAGGTCGCAGTGTGACAAGTGTGGCTGCAGAGTTCGGAATTGCTCACAGCATCGTTTCACGACTTTGGAGACAATTTCAAACTACAGGAACAGCTATCCAGGGGTTCAGTAGTGGTCGTCCACGAGGAACCACACCCGCAGATGACCGTATATTGCCTTACAGGCCAGAAGAAACAGGCGGGAGAAATCGCTAGACACACGACACAGGCCACTGGACGACCGATATCGCGTTTTACCGTGGCCAGAAGACTGCACGGTGGTGGGCTGTTTGCTCGACGCCCTGTACGGTGTGTACCTCTAACGCCTGCCCATCGGAGAAGGCGTTCTCTGTGGTGCCGGGAATACCGGAATTGGAGAGACAATGAATGGGGACGAGTATTCTTTACAGATGAGAGCAGATTCAGTCTGAGTAGCGATTCTCATCACATACTCATCTGGAGAGAGCGGGGAAGCCGCAATCATCCCTCGAACATCATTGAAAGGGACAGGTATGGAGGTGGCGGTGTTCTCGTTTGAGGAAGCATCATGCTTGGTAGTCGTACAGACCTTCACATCTTCGACGCAGGTTCAGTCAACGGGACCGTTATTGTAACGAGATTCTTCTTCATATGTGCGTCTTTTTAGAGGAGCTATGGGTCCGCAGTTCCTTTTCATGGACGACAATGCACCATGTCATCGCACAGTAGCTGCCGAACAGCTCTTAGAGAGTGAGGATATTGAACGTATGGATTGGCCGGCACGATCTCCGGATCTCAATCCCATCGAGCATGTATGGGATTTTCTAGGCAGACGCTTGGCAGCTCGTACCACCAGTAACGATTCCGGAGCTTCGATTGGCGCTGCAAGACGAATGGGCAGCAATGCCTCAACAACTCATTGACACCCTCATTCTCAGCATGGGCAGACGCTGTGAAACCTGCGTAGCAGTCAGGGGAGATCATATCCCCTACTAAAGACCGGATATTTCTTGCTGGACACCCATCACAGGCATGTTTCGGCCTTCAGTCGCATTGCGCTCCATGCTACTTTTTCAATAAAGCTTCTTTTTATCCCTTTGATGTCTCTTTTAGTAAGTGTTGCTTACATTACTCATGTCCTTACGTATTGGGGATCTTACGGTATTAAATGTGTTGATTTGGAATGCTTTTGTACAAAGTTATATTGAAAAAACCGTCTCGTCCTTAATTTTTGCACACCAGTGTATTGTTACGTAGATCGGGTTCGAGGATTTTATGCGAAATCAGTTGTAAACAACAAGACAGTTCTTTAACACCGATGATAATTTATTGTCGAAAATCAATCCTTGAAATACAGGATTCAGCAGCAAAACTCACAGAATAAATAACAGAAGGATTTCACACCTTCAACAGCACTCAGACACAATAAGCAGTGTCTAAAATACACGTATGTAAATGACTATTCGCAAGCACAGCCGAGCTGATCAAGTTCAAGGCAAGTCTACTAATCGCTAATCAAAACAATGATCACTACTCGCTGGTTGAAATCAGACTGACTGTTGCGGATATACGGATATAATTTCGGGTACATGGGTTTCTGGGAACCCTCAGACCCTTATCTGGCTAGAAAAAGTTCTGTATAGGTCTTGGTTAAGTTGCATTTTCATGCTGGATAGTATGGAGCTTAGCAATTGGACGAGTGGCTGCAGGCCGGTAGGCGGGGCTTCGAGGCGATGATCTTTGGCGGCTCGGTTTTGGAATCTGGTGGGAGGAGCGTCTTCCAATTTGGATGTATTCCCTCTGGGGGACTGCCAGAGCATTCAGAAGGAAAGCCGCCCCGATTTCGGCCCTTAACGGCCCTGACGGTACTGCTCTCAGCGACACACACAAAACTGATCTTATTGCTAATTCGCTGGAGAGACAATTTCAGATCAACGACATACATAACCCACACAAAGACGAAGTCATCTCAAACATTGTGGATGCGTACTTCATCACTAATAATAACAACACCGACCCCCTCCCCCCTCCTCTGCCTTCGGAACTCATCACTGTTATTAAAAATGTAAAAATCAAGAAATCTCCAGGCAGAGATGGAATAACGAATAAAATGCTTAAAAACCTACCTCTACTAATAATTTTCCGGATCACTAACATCATCGATAGCATGCTTAAATTAAAATACTTTCCCACATCATGGAAAACGGCAGTTGTGATTCCGATTCTGAAAGCGGGAAAAGCAAAACCGCCCCAGAGTCATACCGCCCAATCTCGCTACTCCCAGTTCTCAGCAAGCTGGCTGAAAGAATTATTTTAGCCAGACTTAATGACTTCTTGGAAACTAAAAACATCCTGATTCCGGAGCAGTACGGGTTCCGTCCTCGTCACTCCACAACTTACCAGCTTCTCAGAGTAGTCGAGTATATCAAAGAGGCAAATGACAGGAATCAGAACACGGCCGCCGTTTTTCTTGATATCCAAAAAGCTTTCGACCGAGTCTGGCATACCGGTCTAATTTTTAAACTAATAACTTACAATATTCCACCCCCTTAATTCTCCTAATTAAATCCTATATCTCTAATAGAACCTTCTCAGTTAAGATTAATAATACTTACTCTCAAGAAAAGACAATAAATGCAGGGGTAGCTCAAGGGTCAATTCTTGGCCCTATTCTATTTAACCTGTATGTCAATGACATTATTAAAAGCACTAACACTAAATTATGTATGTACGCAGATGACACAGCTATACTATCACGACACTATGACTCCAACACCCTTATCACCAACTTAAATGAACACCTAGCTCACCTTGAGACATGGTTCTCAGTGTGGAAAATCGCCCTGAACACGTTAAAAACTGAAGCAGTTTTCTTTTCTAATAAAAAACTACCTCCGGAAATTATTTTACAAAATCAAAGAATTCCCTGGTCTCAGCACACCAAGTATCTTGGTGTCATTATAGATAAAAACCTCACTTTCCGACAACACGCAACATATGTTAAAAATAAATTTAAAGCAGCGGTACGCGTAAACTACCCCTTAATTTGCAGAAAGTCTAATTTAAGTAGACGAAATAAAATGCTTATCTACACACTGATCCTGAAACCTCTCCTCACCTACGCCTCCCCAGTCTGGGGACACGCAGCAACGTCCAACATTAATCTAATTGAAACTGCTCAAAACGTAATTATTAGACAAATTTTCGATGTGCACTGGTACATCAGAAATAAAGACCTCAGAAAATCATGTAAAATCCCCACTATTAGACAAACCATTAAAAAACTAGCAATAAAGTTCTTCAACAATGTTGATAACACGAAAACCCAACTCTCCATGAAATAGATCCCTATAATACCTATTCCTTTATTAGAAGGCCAAGAGACATCCTGGTCAATCCAGATTTTGATTAAATCCCATTTTCTTTACCATTTAATTTCTTTCTCCTACTTAAATATCCCTTTTTCCACCGGCCTTTAATTGCCGGCCCTTTAATCGCCGGCCCTTTGAACTATGGACGCTTGCTGCCCCCTGATTGGCTAGGCCAAACCCCGCCTACTTCCAGATATCTAAAATTTCTTTCATCTCCCTTGTCTCGGAGCCCTTCTTTAAGAGCTCCTATCAAAATTTTTTATCATCGCATCTGGAATATTTTTAACTCGCTGTAATCATTAATTTAAACTTTATCCACCTCAAGTATTTTTATTTAAAATGGGCAACAATAAGTATCGTTTCAGTCTCTCCCAAAACCCATGAAAGGAGATTAGAGTCCTGCCAAAGGACTAGGTGCTCCATAGAACCCACCAGCTTATATATAATTTGGATGTAGTAGTGATGAGGATATTGGCTCAAAAAAGGCTGCCCATGGGGGCGTGAGTGTGTGTAATGATGTGTGGCGACTCAATGTCCAGTAGGGGAAAAATTTAAGACAAGTATGAAAAACCGATCGGCGGGTTTCTGCGAAGCGGACACCCTCCTTCGCATTGACCCCGCACGGCCGTGCTGCAGTTATAGTCTTGAGTGTAGCGGGAGCTCTGAGCACTCCGCCACAAGAGTAGTTAACATTGAATGCAATAAATAAAAGTGGATCATAAATAGTTAAGAGAATTGAATTTAGCAAATAAAAGAGAAATTTAAGTTATGGAGGATTGTACGAGTCCAGGAGAATTCTCCTGGGTCGCTTCCTCTTAATATTGGCTGTATAATTTTCAAGGTTTTGCATATTAATATTATCAGAGCTATTGAGTGAATCAAAAAATTTAATCGAGATATCTTGGATATGCTGCTTAAAGGATGGTATATTTAAACAATTACGAATGTCGGCGTTGCGCATGCGTCTAGTGGCGCCAACTATCATTCTGATGAGAGTATTTTGAGCGGTATCTAGAATTTTTTAATATTGGTCTTGGCTGCATAACCCCAAACTGGACATGCGTATGACATGATGGGACGCAAAACGACTGTATAGAGAAGCACTTTGTTATGCAAATCTAAATTTGAATTCTGGTTGATTAGTGGGAAGAGTTTAAACATTACTTTCTGGAATTTGTCGCGAGCGTGTAAAATGTGTAATTTCCATGTAAGTTTACTGTCGAAAATGAGACCAAGGTATTTAGTGTCCTGAGACCAGGGTATAATTGTGTTGTACATTGTGGGGGGTGGGTGGGAGTGTACGCTCTCGTGTAAAAACGACCGCAGCCGATTTGTCGACGTTAATTTTGATCTTCCATTTGTTGAAGTAATTTTCTAGGAGTGCGAGATGCTTATTTAGTGCAAAAGTACTGTTTTGGGTGTTTTGAAACATGCGAGCACCGCAGTGTCATCTGCGTACATATTGATGTCAGTGAGTGAATATGTTGGTATGTCATTTAGATAAAGGTTAAATAAGATGGGACCGAGTAACGATCCTGGATTATTCCAGCATAAATTTTTTTTGTATCTGAATAAGTGTCGTTAACTCGCACCGAGTAGGTGCGGTTAGTGATGGAGTGGAGAAGGTGAGTGAGTGGTGGTGGGAAATTTGTTGTAGTTAATAAGTTTGAATGTGAGGCCGTTTATCCAGACTCTGTCAAATGCTTTTTGAATGTCTAAAAAGACGGCCCAGTGGATCTTTGTTTTTCAAAGCCAGCTGTGATAGTTTCAGTCAGTTTAAGAAGAGGGTGAGTAGTGGAAAGGTTTTTAGTGAATCCATATTGGTTTGGGTTAATAATGTTATTTTGAGAGATAAAATCTTTTAGTCTGTTGAGGATGATAAATTCGGTAATTTTACTTAAGCTAGAGAGTAGGGAAATTGGCCTATATGACTCAGCCAATTTTGAATTTTTACCAGGTTTGAGAATTGGGAATATTACAGCCTCTTTCCATAAGGTAGGAAAGTGATTAAATTTAATAATTTTGTTAATGAGAATTGTGAGAATTAGTACAACTTTAAGAGGGAAATTTTTGATCATTTTGTTAGTAATGGGGAGTTTCCGGGAGCTTTTTTACTATTAGATTTTTTAATGTAAGTGATGATTTCGTCCGGCTGGACGGGGTCGAGGTAGGTAGTTGGGTTAGTAGAGAGAAAATTGCTGACTGTGGTTATTTGTGTGATCGTCTTCTGTGGGGTCATCTTTATTTTGTGGTGAGTTTTCTGTGAAATTATTTTTAAGTGTGTCTGCTAGAATGTTTGCTTTTTGTTTTTTTGTCTGTGATTGCACTGCCTGACGCGCATTCGAGTGGTGGTATCTGATGCCTTTTGTTTTTGAAGAGTTTTTGTGTGCTCTAAAGGCTGTTGTCTTGAGCATTAAGTGCTTCCAGCCGTTTATTCCAAGAATCATTTGAATATTTTTAAGAGTTTTTTTAACAATTTGTTGTGCGTGATTGTAGTCTGTTTTGTGTGTGGGGTCTAGTGCACGCTGATAGCGTTTATGAAGCTTGTTCTGTTGTATGAGCGTGTGGTGGGGTGTAGCTGCGGTGCTCGTTTCCTATTGGACGGGAGGCTTTGCTATGGGTGGCGAGTACTATGTTAGAAAAGTTTTTCAGTTTGCGTTCCAGATCAGTAGAATTTGTAATGCTGTTTGGATGAAAATCAAAAAGAGAAAAATTACTATTTAAATTTGTAGTGTATTGTGACCAGCAGGTGGAGACTGCTCTGGGGTTGTTTGTGAACGTAGGTGTTTTAAGTTTAAAATAAATAAAGACGGATTGTGATCAGATGAGAGATCGGAAGTAGTGCAGATGTCGAAAGGGTAGAAAAAATTTCTGATGAGCGCGATGTTTATTGTGTTAGCTGTACCGTTACCAAATCGAGTGTGTGTTTTACGATAAGCAATGTTGAGGCTTAATTGATTAGCGAAGTTTAAGAGTTTAATGCCTCTAGTGGAATTGTGTAAGCAGTTCCAAATGAAAATACGAAGTTCAATTCTTCTATTAATCAGTCCATTTGCGTTCCAAGAACACAAACAGGCCAATGGGTGACGATTTACGCATTAAAATTATTATTGAGGGATGCCTCGATTAGGCCGTATAATTGGTTAGGATTGCCATGGGCGGCACTGATTTGGTTCAAATTTCCGGCTATCCCAGAGGCTCCGCTAAAGGCTTGAGAGAGTTGAGCGAGTGTGAACATGGCTATTTGAAGAGTTTGCTGAATACTGATGTTAGTAGCAGCATTCAGAGGATAATTTTGAATAGGAATGGGGTTTATTTGTTGAGCAGTTATGGCCTCAGTTTGCCGTGAATTCCCAGCTCTTTGAGTGCTGTGTGCTGCCGCCTGTCGCGATTTATTAGTGTGAATGGTGTTTTGTGTGACCGCTTGTGCGTATGATGTGTTCGGTCTGACTATGCTATTAAATATATTTGTAAATGTGTTTTTGTTTCTGTTAAGTGCAGCGCCCTTAGGGGGCTTTGGGTAGCAAGGGCAACCCTGCCAGTTGGCCATGTGGCCGTAGACCTGACAGTTTATGCAGTATTTGATTTCTAGTTTTTGTTTGATGTGGCAATCGCGTGTGATATGAGCTTCTCCGCATTTTAAGCAGCGGGGGTTTATGTGGCAGTTTTCAGAAGTGTGGTTGAAGTTGTTGCAGGTGAAACATTGGGTGACTCCTTTACTTTCGAAGCCTTCTACCCTAATGCTCATGTAGCCTATAGTTTTTAAGTTGAAAATTTTAAGGTTATGAATGTTGCGTGGAAGTGTGATCAAGTAAACGGGTAATGGTTGTTTTGTTTTTCTGCCTATAAGTTGAATGACCTTCTCAGGGTTAAATCCGAGAAGTACAAGATCGTCTTTAATTTCAGTGCATTTAGTGTTTTTAGGTAGTCCTTTAATTACTACCTTGATTGGTCTGTTTGATTTGGGTGTTATTACGTAGTGTTGGTATCTGAGTTTTTCAAGTAGGTCGACTAGAGTGTCGTGTTCTTCGTCTGTGTTTGTGTATAGCACTGACTGTTGCGGCGAGTATCGCTCTATTTATATCCGGGGCCGAAACTTCTGGAAAGATGCGCTCGCGTCACAGATCGTGAAATTAGTGTGGATTTCTCCCCCCTACTAATTTCTAGAAAAATCCAGAGGATCCCGAACTCGCCAACATGGTCGCCAAAAATGAGGCCAACTTGGCCCTATCGCCAATATTTCGCCAAGTTCCCATTGAATCGCCATTATAACGTAAGGAACGGCGTTGCTTGTGAATATTACAATAGCATAGAGTAATATAAAGGCATTGCACATCCAAATACAAATTATTTACATTATTGTATACAAAATTCGTAACAATATTGAGAATTTTTTTTTAATTTTTGATTATGTAAATAGTTTTTCATGTAATTTGTTTCATTCATAGTTTATTCGTATGTGTATATATATGTTAAATACAAAAGATCATGGAGTAAAAAAGATGAACTGACTAAAAACACTTCAAAAACCAATATTCGTTTAAAAAAGAGAAAAACTGATTATGTTTGGTGGGATTTTGAGAGGATCATTTTTTTGTGAAGGGAGAAGGTAGGCCTCTACCACACAAATCCACAATCATTTTTGAAATGTATGAACACATCAACTAGACAAACTGAATAATTCAATCAAAAGAAAAGACCAGAATTGATCAATTAAAAAGCTATTGTGTTCCATTAAAACAATGTAAGACCTCATGCAAGTTTGGTAACTCGCTAAAATTTTTCATTTTGTATGGTTTGTACTATAAACCCATCATGTTCTCCATATCTGGAATCTTGGGATTATTACTTGTCCTGGTCTCTACAAATTTTTTTTGATGGCAAAAACTTTACTTCAGATGAGGACATTAAGAATTATTTGGATCAGTTTTTGCTTCCAGAAGTTTTATGGGTGAATATCAGAAGTTTTATGGGTGAGGAATCATGCTACAACCAGAAAGATGGCAAAGGGTATTATACCTAAATGGGAAATATATAATTAAAAAAAATATTTATACATTTTAAGAAAATCGTATTTCATCTTCAAAAAAAAAAAAAAAAAACTTTTTGAACAACCCAATATGTGCAAAAAAAAAAAAAAAGTTTTATTAATTTTGTGTAAAAAAATTGCATTTACATTACTCTATGTTATATTTATTTTATGTTAAAATTGTAATGTTCTCCAACAACGCTGTCCCTTACGTTATAATGGCGATTCAATGAGAACTTGGCAAAATCTTAGAGATAGAGCCAAGTTTGCATCATTTTTGGCTATCAAGTCGCGACTTGGAGATCCTATGGGAATGATGTACAGCAATTTAAAACAGTCACCAATAGTTATCTTCCAAACCTTTTCATAATTCCGTAAATTTTGCTTTCAGTAAATCTGAAGATTTTTTTTTTCATGATGCAGCAATGAGTGATTTTCATTTTCCAAGAATTACACATTCGTTTTGATTTGAAATGAATATTTAACTCTAAGTCACATTTAAACAGAGGATGTTTAAATGTGTTTTACATGAATCACATAAACTACATGCATTGGAAATTCAGCAGAATTGTTTTATGACAAAGAATTGAAAGTAAGAAATAGTCTTTATGCATGAGACATAGAAAGAAGAGACAGAGATTTAACTCGATTTCAGAACTTTCTAGAGTGCCATTGAGAATTGCTCCGCATGCCATAGGTTGCTGACCCCTGATATAGAGGAACTCATGTGCATTGAATTTGTCGATATCAAAGGTCCTCATGTTGAAGTAATGCAGAAATTTGGAGAATAGGGTGTCGTCATCATTTGACCAGTCTTCTAAGTTATGATAACCCCCATGTTGCTTTAAAGTGAGGCATTAATAAATAATCAATTGCCCACAATCATACTGAATTACTCTGAGTAACACCTTCAAGTATTAGACATAATGGTCATATGGTTTTATAGCATAATGGTCACAAAATTTGTAAATTTAATTCTTATTAAAAGTTATTTAGGCATACATTTGTGCATTAAAAATGTTTGAATATTTTAAAAATTATCTAATTTTTTGTGAATATTTAGTCTTCAGCATGTTATAACTTATAAATAATCAATTTTAAATAGGTGACACTTAATAGTTTTATTGAATTGGTTAAAAGTAAGTTACTAGTTCAGATTTCCTTTTAACTTATTGTTAATTGAGATCTCTTCTCAGTAGTTTTTAAGATTGATTTTCACATCAGATAATTGAAATAGAAAGTAAAAAGTCTGCAACAAGTTATTTGTTAAATTAATCTTTCATTTTATTCTTTCAGCAAAATTTCATCAAGGGATATAAAAAGACTGAGATCTTCTGTTACATCTTTTGTAGATTTTGCCATTTTAGTTACCAATACATTAGGAAGATATGGACAACCTTCTGAATAAAACAATTTTTTTATACTAAATATTTTAAAAGATTAAAAAAAAATTATATTTGAAAATATTGTTTAACTGTTTTTTAATTTAATAAACAATATATATATATATATATATTTTAACATTTATAAATCTCATGCACCACGCAATGTAGAACAAGGGGGCATACAACACAGACAGAAGAAAGGATTACAACACAAACATTCATGCCTTCTCTGGGATTCGAATCCAGTCCCTATGGCACTGCAGTCAGCTTCACTGACCACTATACCGGATGGGTGGCAAACAATATATTGAGCATCAAAAATTTGGTAGCTGGAACCACTTCTAGATGGTGTCACAACTGAAATGGCTCTCACACTTGGGGGACTTGCCATGTCTGCAAAGGCTTGTGTGCCAAAATGCAACCCATTTGAAAAATATCTATATATATTTGGCTTGAAAGGAAGGATATGAGTTTAAACTTGCACAAATAGAATCAATTAATTTTAATAACACTATTTTTAATATTACACCAGATATACACAGCTCTTGGCTTTCTTCACATTGGATGAACATGCATTTTTCTGGACTACCAATACTAATGACAGTTAATAAGCAACAAAAAATGAAACAAACATATTTGTTAGTAATTTAAACTATTAATTCTTCTAATTTTTAATATGAAATAGAATGCAAGGCTACTTGGAATTACTGATAAATTTGACATTGAATAATACTCAAGATATTTTGGTTCTTATTTTTCATGTGTTCATTTATAAACAGTTACTTAAAAATAGCAATGATAAATTTAGGCACAGTTCTAAAGGAGGCATTTTTCTCTTGGGGGGGGGGAAGATATGCTGACTTTTTAAAGTTGAGCAATGGATTATGACTATATGAATTCTGTTTCAAAACTGACAAAAAATTACTGAAAATTAAATCATAAATTTCAAAAAATAGGTTATTTTGCCAGGAGTTCCTGTATGAAATTGAAAAGCAAATCTGAGCATATATTTTATTCACAGAACCATGTTTAGGCAATATGCAAAAATATATAATTGTTTTTAATAAATTTGAGATCACCATAATTTTAATTTTGTTATCATTGAAACATTTATAAGTTGCTTTTTATCTCAAAGACATACGTTTAACTAATTTATGTGAGCAGTGAAATTTACTAAAATAAATTAATAAATTATATTTTGAAGTTTCGATACAACTTATTTTTTCCAACTCCTTCATTAACAAATCATAAAACCTATTCAACATTTTACTTGAACATCCTAGCTATAAAAAAAGTTTCCATTGTCAGAATTCATAAATTTCTGAAATCCCCAATTAAAGGGTGAGATTCCTTTACAGCAGAGGTAACAATCTGCATATTATCTATGTTTAAAAATGTTTTTGCACAAATTTTAATATATAGTGGGGATGCACTTGTATTGCTTTAAAAATCCATCTTTTTATAAACCTATTATTGGCATCAGCAGATATATTCACAATGAGTGGAAAAAATTCTTTAACATATTTTTTACATATAACTCCTGATTCAACCCTGTAATTTAATAACTAGACATTTTATCAATGATATAATTTTCATCAATATCTCTAATAAATTAATCAACATTCATACTTTTATCACAGTAGTATAAAATTTAATATTAGCACCTACAATCCAAACCTTTTACTATAGATTTTATGTTTCATTAATTCATCTGGCTATAGTGATGAGATATATTTACAAAGCAAATGATTTCTGCGATGTTTTTCAGACCTGTAATTATTTTTATTCTGTTTGCTGCTTCATAAGTAAATTTCACTATTGAACCTGTTTTAATAATTTTTTAAAAAACTTTGTTGGAAAGATTAATTTTTATTTCAATTCGGTTCAGTTAAGCATGCAAGTTCTTTTTTCAAACATTTAGTAATAGTCTTGCAAGAATTTTAGTGCAAGCCCATGTTTGTTACACGTAAGTAATACTATCATAGAAAGCAATTTTTAATAAATATATGCCAATATTTCTATTACACCCATAAAATAATTGAGAAAGATTTTATGAATTGTTCAAACTATTTTAAATTCTTAGTATTAATATTACTAATATGTTAGTTTGGATGTTTACAGTTTTTTGTTTCACCACATCCATGGCTGTCTTAAAGTACAAGTGACTCTTGGGTGGAAAGTTTAATTTATGTAATATGCAAAGACGAGTTTCCTAGCAGTCAGTGGCGCACACCTCGGGTCCGGACCCCCACAAAGCCCTTAATTTTTTTCTCTCTGATTCATTGTATATAGTACGTAAAATTTAAGTATTTGTTATAAATAATTTTTATTAATTAATGCTAATTATTCATTCAATATAATTAATTTTTTACTGTTTTTTGTTACCGAAAATCGACAAAATCAAAAGAATATGTTGGGTGGTGTATTGGAGCATATGAAAATAGTGGACTTTCGACCCAGGACCCCCTTGAAAAATTCTTGAGCTCGCTACTGCCTACAGTTAACATTTTCTTTAAAAATCGATACCAAAATGAATTCAGTTACAACTATTTGAACCTTTTTGGTACTAGATCAGAAAAAATACTTTAACCAAAATTCTTTTTATTACTAGAAATCCAATCTTTATATACATACAAGAGGTCAATTTTTCTACAGATGAACCTATTTCTTGATATTCTATATTCCAACAAATTTACTTTATAAATAAAAATTAAGCACAGCAATTTTTTTTGGCACTAAATTAAAATGGAAGCATACATTAATTAATTTACCACTTGACATTTTAGCACAACTATTTGCAAGTGTGTTATTCTCTACAATACAAACTTCCAATCAGTGAATAGTATAAACATATATTTTGTAATAATTTTTAAATATTACACAACAAAGACAAAAAGTCTGATAATTACAAATGCTACTAATGGATTCATTTATAAGTATTCCGAGCAAAATCGCACTGTCACCTTCTGGGGGGGGGGGGGGCTCAAAGCTTAGGCTAACGACAGGCGTAAAATTCTAGCCCTTAGCCGCGATGAATTTCGTGGACCTTGATCTGATGTTACTGTCGATCAGGTGGCATAAGCAACAACAACATAAGTATTTTAGTGGTTTCAATTTTAATTTCTAGTAAAAACATTATCAAAATTCATTTATAGAATGTTGGTTCTAGAAATAATTGGTCAGGGTTTGATAAAATTCTAGTTACATTAGATACTTAATTTCATTAAATCAAAACAATGAGATGTTAATGAAAAAAAAATTACATCTAATCATTTACTAATAATTTGCTTACATATTTATCAATAGAAAGACAAACAAAATATTTAAAAAGGGTGGACTTTTTTTTAACGTAAATGAATCCTTCAATTCATTAGAAATTCTGTTACAAAAAATTATTTTATTACTCAGTCTACTAGCATTAAACTAATATCACATTTGATGTTTCAAAGCATGGATCTCAAATATAATAAGATGTATATCAGATGCAAGATAAATTCAATATTATTTTGAACCTGATTAAATTAAAATTAATCTATCTCTGTGTCCTTAAAAAAAATCATAAATGATATATAATTATTTATATTACTATATATATCAATACTAGCAATTTTATTTCATATTACAATATGAAATTTTAATTAATAAATTAATCAGTAATTTCTGTATTTAATCTTTATAACCTGTGAATTTTAAGGAAAGTTAGTCATACAAGCTATCTTTCTAGTACCCTTGCTACATCACAATGTTTTGTTCTAGGAGAGCAAAAAGTATTTCCATTAAAGATTCTCAAGAGTTCCAAATAATTTGTAATGTTGATTTTAAACACTAAGATCTGCAAGTCATCAATTTTTGTCACAAGATGTGAAAAATGTAAATTTCTAGAAGAGTAATTACAAAGTTTGTAGACAAATATTTAGCCAGTTGGCCACTTGTTTGCAATTCTTGCTGTAAAATAAAAAGTATTATACAAACCTTACTTTTATAAATAGCAAAATATCTGATGTATTAAAAGCAATTGATATGATTATAAATTCTAGTTTTAAGATTAAATAGACAAGTAATATACCAAATAACAAT
Organism: Trichonephila clavata; assembly: GCA_019973975.1. Lineage (NCBI taxonomy): Eukaryota > Metazoa > Arthropoda > Arachnida > Araneae > Nephilidae > Trichonephila > Trichonephila clavata. Next base: position 219,932 of record BMAO01006405.1, on the reverse strand, counting down.
AAGTAAAACATATTTTGATAAACTTTACTATAAAAATGACACATTTGTTGCAGTTAATTTTGTTTATACTGATCATTCTTTCATTAAAAACTCTTCAGCAGCTAAATCATAAAAATTACTTATGCTGGAGTGATTCTGGGTATTTTCAGAATAAATGAAATATCAACTATAATTTACAGAAATATAGTACAAATAATATAATTTCTTGTTCTAAATTACAAGTACACAAATTATCTACAATATAAACAATCACAGAAACAAAAAACCATCTCTATACTTTCTTTTCAAGAATTGAACAGAGTAACAGCATAATTTCTCATGGACTATAAAAAATAATAATTGATTTACAATCTGATATGCAATAAGAATTATTTTTGAGCACTAGAATAAACTCCCAAAGTTTTATCTAAAAAAATTATTCACAAACAACAAAATTACATGCATCCATCACACAGATATCAATAAATAATAAGCCCTGAAATTCTGAATGATATGTTTGCTGCAGTACATTTTTGTATTAGAATGACTGTTTTTTTTTAAAACTTATTTCTAACCCCATAGTAATTCAAAATATTTGTTGGAAAAATATCTAATAAAAATCTAAAATCATAATTTCCTTCTTGTATTATTAAGCAAATAGACATTTTTTTCTAATCACCTCCAAGATTTATTTCCTTTATGTCTTCTGCACTTAATCTACATTATAATTTGACTAAGGAGATTAGTAACATAATGAATTTAAAACCATAATCTTATTTAGATAATTTTCATCTACATTTTAAGTTAACAGCATATTCTTCAGAATTATTTATATCATTTGATACTTCAGAAGATATTAGGATCTTTTTGACGTAATTAAAAAAATCATAAAAAAATGTTAAGTGGAATAAAAATTGTTTAAAAACCCAAGTAAAAATAAACAAAAAAAAATTATAAAAGATTATTTTTTTATTTTAATGTAGATAATTGAAACACAAGAACAATAAATGAGTATATGAAACAGATACACATCGTATATGATAAAAAATTACATATAATAATAAATAAATAATATAAAGAGAGCAACAAATATACAAAGTAATGGCAAATTTACATTCATTTAAACAAATTAACACTTTTACAGAGAAATGATGATACGATGACAATGAAAACAAGATGCAAGTTAATGAACAAATGCAACTTAGGTGTTCATCAGACATAAAAATCACACTATGTATTTAAGTAGACAAGAAATATCAAAGACTTGAGTATTAAAGTACTCATATAAAATTAAAATTTTCAAATAGCTAAAACAGTATACAAAGAATTACGAAATGCTTTACGAAAAGGGTATGGGTTTTTTACAATTTTTTGGCAAACATTTTCTTTATCTTTATTCTCTGGATCTTCAATATCCCATAGATCAACCATTGCACAGCCTTCTCTACAGAGAAAAACATTAAAAAAATGTATTAATATAATCAACTTTTCAAGCTAGAATATTTATGCATAATTTGAAAGTAACTTTAGTTCATACAGTTATGTTGTAATGTTAATATTCACATTTTTTGATGTCATGTAAAAATATAATTTTCTTTTTATTACACTTAATACTTGACCAGTTACAAATTAAAATATCATGCTTTTTTCAGTGAACAAAAAAAAAAAAAAAGTAAAATTTGTTCTAAAAGTATGAAAATCTATTTTCTTGAATAAATAGAGCAATACTGAAAAATGAACTTTTAATATTTTACCCTTTATTTTGTTTTGTTTTCAGTTAATTGTATGGCTTTATTTATAATTTTAAATAAAGTTTATTCATATATTAGATAAATATAACAAAATGTATATTTTTATCATTATATTTTATAAAATTGCCTGATCATTAAGAATAAGATTAATAGATTAAGCATGAATCCTAAATAACTGACAATGTTTTTTTTTATCCTCTGCCTGTCTCTGACCTTTTGGTCATAAGTCAACAAGCAGCCCAATACAAGAACAATGAAAACAGTCATCAAAGACGCAGCCAATAACACTCAAAGACAATTTCGAAAAGAAGAGCATATATTGAGGTGATCACCAGTCATGAAAATACCATGGTCACATTCTGAACAGATAGCCCTGTAAATAGTCATGACCAGTGGTAAGTCTAAAGCGGGTAACACTGACTGCTCTAGACAAGGAACCCCCAAAATTGTTTTTGTACAAAACTCTTTCTCAAAGCATCTCTATGGCAGGCTGGAATGGACAGCTTTAATAGAGTAGAACATACTTTATATGTAGCAAAGACAAAGAAGGATCTGGTTGCCTCATTTGGGATCCACTCTTGGCCATCTTAATTGTCATCTTATTTTCAAATATCCTGCAATGGCTTATCAATTGCAACACGATGCTTTTTTTTGTATATACAACAATTTATCTATTTTCCCCATGCAGATAACAGAGATATTGCATTCACAGTAATTGGTAGTTGTATTAAATGCAGTGGCGTAACGTACACCCCTGCACTGCGGGGCGGCCCAAGGCTTCTAGGGGGCCCAAAGTTAGACTGACGCCATTAACGTAGAATTTCACAAAATTAGCTTTAAATTTTTTTTAATCCAATTTTTAAGCGATTTTCAAATTGGCGATTTTCAAATTCAAAATCAAAACTTTGATCGCTTATTAGATATCTTTGATCCAATAACCAAATCAAAAAACATTTTAATTTGCTGTAATCCCTGCGAGGAAAGAGATACTTTTGCTTAGTGGGTTTTCTTTTCAAAACTAAATTAGTAACAGATAAAAAGAAAGTCAGACGGAAAATTGGATAAAATGCTAGAAAAATAAAAAAAATTCATCACTGTTTTTTTTAGTATACTTCACGTTAGCGGTAGGGAGAAAAAAAAGACATGTTACTTTTTACTGAAGTAGCAAAGTAACTTATTGGCGTCTTTAGATTCCCCCCCCCCCCACATGCATTTCATTTTCATTCAGCGAACTCATAAATAACGTACATCTGTTATGCTTTTTTCATGAAAAATAGTATTGCGATACTTGAAAACGCATAGAGAGCATTTTAAATGATTATATGGTCTAGATTTATGATTTAGAAACCCATATGCCCACAGAAATTTCCGTAGATTTATGAGTATTCAATCAAATAAAGCATAATAAGAAATGTTTCAAAAAATTGTTTTTGGAACATATATATTTTTATATTCAATGCACTTCAATATAGGGAGTGTTCCTTCGCTGTTAAAATATTTTGATCTCGCTTCTCTCTTGTAATATTAGAACTGTTTTTGTAAATGGAATTAATTATTCTGGTTCTTATACTGTTATTTTGTTAATAAGACCAGAAGAAATGCTGCCCTAAAATGAGTGGAGTTAAAAAAACTTTGAGTGGTTCTCAAAAATGAAAAATTCGAAAGGAAAAGGAGTATAATATCAATAGCAAATATGCAAAATTTGATAACTTTCTAATATCCGCAAGTTCATCATCTTGTGCAAGTGCTAGTAGTAGTAATGCCAGGGAACTTGATGAACAAATCCTGAAAGTGAAAATTAATCCACAAGAAAAAACACAGTTTCAGACACTTCAACTAATAAGGATACTCTATCTAAAGAAAAGGAATCGGAAAATGAAAACGAAGAAACAAAATTGATTAGAAATGATTTTGCGCATTATGTAGGTACGCCCATAGATGCAGATTTAAGGGAACAAATTTTAAAATTGAGCCCATATCAACCAGAAGGTAATTTCCAAAAAGATGCCAAGGGAAGGAGCATTTCATCATCTTATTATAGTTTCATATCCAAGGCAGGACAAAAGATCGAAAGGAAATGGCTGTGTCAACTGGTAAGCAACACAACTTCATGTTGCTTACTGTCAGGTATGTTGGCCTTTCGCTGATAAAACAAATATGTATTTTAAAGAAGCCTGGTGTAAAGGTGTGAATGACTGGCAAGGAATATCAAAAAAAATTAAAGAGCATGAAAATTCTATAATTCATATCCAAGTATGTCGCACATATGACATCTGGAAACAAAATAAAACAGTGGATTCATTATTGAAATGCAATTTTAAAGAAGTTAATAAGGTTAGCCAAATCTTACGAAGAATCATAGACGTTACAATGACTCTAGCAATGTGCAATCTTCCTTTTCGGGGACATCGAGAAACTCGAGATTCGACTCAAAGGGGAAATTTTTTTAATATAAAAGACCTCTTGGCTAAATATGACCCTCTTCTCAATGTTCATTTGTCAGAAAAAAGAATTCAAAAATATCTTAGCCCAAAAATTCAAAATGAACTTATTGCTATTATAGGCACTAGAATAAAAGAAAATATTGTTAAAAATATAAAGAAATGTTCTTTTTTCTCTATTATTCTGGACACGACACAGGATATTTCAAAAAAAAAAAAAGACCAATTAAGTATTATAATAAGGTATGTAACAACTGATGTTAATGATAATAATGAGCCAGATAATATCAGAATTAACGAAACGTTCTTAGGCTTTATTGAGGCGGCAAATCAGAATGCAAAAAATTTGGAAAGTGATGTGTAAATTTTCTAAATACACTGGACATTAATTTGGTGAAGTGTCGAGGACAAGGATATGATGGGGCAGCCACCATGAGTGGAGCATATGGGGGATTACAGAAATTAATTAAGGACAAACAACCAAGAGCAAATTACGTTCACTGTTCAACATACAACCTCAATCTTGTTCTAAACGATGCATGTAATAACGTGCCTCATGTAAGAGAGTTTTATGACTTTTGTCACAAAATTTACACATTTTTTGCACTCAGCATTAAAAGGTGGAGTGATCTGAAAATTGTGCAGAATAACGAGAACATTCAGCAGACTATTAAATCATTATGCACGACAATGTGGTCATGTCGATTTGACTCTGTAATATGATTTTGATGATTCAAAATAAGTTTGCTGCGCCAAGTTTACCAGATGTATGTATTGCAGTTTTATTGTTTTTGCCTCTTCCAGTTACTTCTGCAATGGCGGAAAGGTCATTTTTAAAATTAAAATTAATAAAAAATTATTTACATTGTATGATGTTAGAAGAGAGGCTCTCCTATTTGTCTTTGATAAGTATTGAACAACAAGAAGCAAGAAAAATTTAATTGGATGAATTAATAACTGACTTTGCTAAGAAAAACGTGAGACGTCAATCGCTTTTTTTGTGATTTGAGTGTAGTACTGTATATTAGCTAGTAGTGTGTGTCGCGAACAACCCAACGAACTAGTTACTTTTGTAGTTCAACCTGAGTGGTACTGCAAGTGCATTCTTTTTTGTGTCCATGCTTTCTTATTAGTAACAGTAGTTGTGTCTTTGACTTTTTGACAATTTATGCTAGAATTTTATCGAACTTAAGGTCAAGCTCATCCCGGGATTCATAAACGAAGAATTTGGTAAGTGATACCTTTTTTCTATCATAAGGATCTGAAATCGAAAATATTATTTTACAGTGTTTGTGTTTTTCTTAGTGTATCGTTTTTATTTAAGTTACCAGGTTATCAGTCGACTGTTGTTAGATTTTCCATTTTTTAAATACTATAAATACTCTCTAATGTTAAATGTTATTTACTTTGTTTACTCAGACACAGGTTGATTTTATATTCAGTTATATATATATATATATCCTACTTGGGGCCCAAGATCTAATCTTGCGCGGGGGGGGGGGCAATTATTTTCCGTTATGCCACTGATTAAATGTATTTATATCTTTTGAATCTCAAGTTTATTGTTAATAATATATTTACAGAACATATTTTGTAAGATCTAAGTAAATTAGAATAAGGACATTATTCATTAATAAATTTGTAAGAGGAAGAATTTATACACATTGTGTTTGCATTCAGCTAAATGCCACTGATAAAAGTTTTAATATCAAATTGGCATTATCATTTGGAGGTAAGGTTCTTTTGATAGAGGAAAGGAACATACAAACTATTGGTACCCTATTTAAAAAAAATAGTGCATAAAAACACAGCAAAAAATATTACCAGTAATTCTAAATATTGAGTTTTCCAGATTTAGTTAATCACTAGAGAACAGTTTCATAATTATTTGTTTTCAATGAAGGGGGAAATCCATCATCACTGAGGAAGACAATTTTTGGCGGGTTTGTATGATGGTATTATCACTCTAGTTAACAAAAATGAGATATTCAGCAAATTAGTTATTAAAATGGCACCAGCCATCAAGATTCACTCAAACGTTAGCCAATTGCCAAGTTTAAAAATCATGAATATAGACTAAGGAAGTGACTGGTTGTTCAATTATTTGAATCTCACAACTGGAATTAATTTTTAATACTAAAATTATTCACACAGAAATTATATAAAAAAAAAAATTAAGATGCAAGAAATGAATCATTAAAATAAATATAGGCAAAACAACATATATGTATTAATGATTTTGCATATTATTTCAAAATCTGACATGCTGTCTTTTAAATAAGCTTAGAAATTCATTATTTTATCCTATAAAACAAAATTAAATGAACCAAACCTTCTTTTTCCGAAACACCAACTCCGTTCTAAAATAACATAATCTACTTCCATTGTCAAAAGAGTATTATATACTTCAGCTACAGGTTTTCTGCTGAAAATCTGGTATACTTTGTATGTCCTTTCCCTATAATTGAAAAAATGAAATTTAATTAAAACAGAAATAAGTAGAAAGATATATCAAAATATATTTTACACAAGAAACAATTAAAAGTCTTTTTTACTGAATTGAAATAAACATCTCCTCAAGTTGTAAATTATTTCTAAGATATTTAACCAGATAGAAAAAAAAATTGTAATAACATTTTTCTGTTATGAAATAAAATGCAAATATTTTTCCTTTAAATGGATGCAAAGACAAAATACCCCCTCCCACAACTTCATGAAGATGATTAATCAGGTATACACAAAATCATTTCTTTATTTAAAGATGTTCATGATTTCGAGATGCAATATAAATTTTGAATCATTTATACTCTTTTAGAAAAATGTTACATTGACATTTTTGTCATGACATCAAATATTTTTTTGATGTTTAAATAAACTATACTAGATGTCCATTAATGTTGTGGTTTCTTTACCTCCCAACTTTTGATTAAAGATCTGACAAAAAAATATTATTTCAGATTTGTAAAGAACAATTATTTTCAAAAGGATTTTAATAACATTCTATTGGATATTAAAATTGCTACGCCAGGAAGAAATGCAAATAACAAAAAGATATTTATTGGACATATATACTATACTGGAAATAACGTGTGATTAAATCTTCAAGAAATATGAAAGCACAGATCCTGAAAAATCAGTACCTAGAATAACCAGCACTAGTAGCAATAACAACTCTTATATACATGGGCATAGAGTCAAACAGAAATTGGATGGCATACACAGATACATCTGCTGATGCAGCTTCAACACAATTCCAGGACTGTAGTTATTGGCATATGATGAGCCAGTTGCATGGTAATCATTTACCAGGCATTTTCTATTTGTGAGAGATCTGTACAACATGTAGGCTAGAGCAACAGCCAAACATTTTCTGTATCAAGGATGGTCCATACAACACTAGCAGCATGCGATTATGTAATATCCTGCTCAAACATACTGTTTCCCAGGGTTCAGGGTAACAGGCCTTAACACAACTGAAATATAATGGAAACTGTTTAAAGTGCCATCAAAGTGAACAATAGGAGATCGAGATATATATCCAATGGAACCATTTGTTCCTCTTCAGTATGATAACTGGTGATCTTACAGGCCAAGTGGAATTAATTTATCTTATCTCAACTATCTGTTTACTGCTTTTTTGATGAACAAAAATGGCAGGATAAGTTCAATCTACAATCTTGTTTGCAGTTCTAGATATGTGTAAAGATTCTCTGAGCCCCATATATTTGACGATAACCTTAATTAATCTTCTGGGATAAGTGAAGAATGGATTTGTCACTGAAGAATCATCTTTGTAGAAAATTTTCATCATAGTCAATTTTAGCCAAAGCATGTTTAGCAAACTGAAAATGATGTAGTCTAGTGTTTGCTGGTAAAACTTGAAGAATATACATTTTGTACTCATGGAAATCTAGGGAGTTAAGCAAAACCTCCACAACAGTTGAGAGTGATATAACCAACTATGAAATCTATGAATGGATTTCAGTAAACTGCAAAGAAACATTTCTAATATGCAATCAATATTTTTCTGCATGGTACTTAGTCTTACAATTATTTTTTGGTATAGGACCTAATCATTTCTGAAACTGCTTTTTAAAATGTAATCAAAGCAATTTTTCATATATGCACTCTTGAAATGACATCACTTAGTGGAAGATTATTTTATTTCAAAAAATCATTGCGAACATATTTTCTATTGTGCCCTTACAATTGTGAATTCTCATACCTCAGCCTTTTATGATGCAAACCTGCTAGAGTATCTGTTTTAATTAATGAGAAACATTTAGCAGAAATTGAGTTCCTTCTCAATAAGTTACCAGCTCCAAAATGCTTCAATTAACAGAAATTTACACAATATTTTTTGAGTTTCTCCCTTTTGAGTTGTTCTATAAAAAATATAATGATATTTTTCATCATGATTTTTAATAAAGGATGTGATGTAAGGAAACCCCAACATTAATTTATGGATACAAGGTATTTTGTACATTTCGTAATTGGAGAAACAACACACACAACTTTTGAGTTTACTAAGCAAAACTTGATGTTATAATATAGAAAATTCAGGAAAATTTCTAAATAAAATTCTACTTAAAAGTATAACAAAAATTTAGAATTTATATAAAAACAAAGACTTTAACGTACATCTTTAAAATTTCATAACATTTTTATATTTATTTTAAAAGATAACTATTCAATATGTATCACACAGAATATTTTCTGAAAAAGGGGGGGGGGTGTTACTAATTTTTATTTTTTAGTTTAAGTTTAAATTTACAAGAAATTGAATGCTGTTTCAGATATTAAAATAGTTAGTTATTTCTGTTCATAGCAATGCATAACAATTTTATGTAAATAATATTTAATATCAGCTAACAATATTAGAAAATACCTTAATCCAGCATTCTCATAATGTGGATGATTTACAATTGGTCTTCTAGTAGAGAGTAAAATATTAGCCATAGTAGGCATAGGACCAGCAAATACAGCCTCTGCAAAGAAATCACAAATTGAAATTTAAAAAATACAATTTATATAGTAGTTTAAAGTAATAATTTATATGAAAACAACATAAATTGTAAAAAAAATTTATTTTTGATGAGTAATAATATTAAAGATCGAGTTTGAAAAAAGATACAAAACAATTTTCTAACAAACATATACACAAATGCATTTCAACTATCCTGTCCAAAAAAATACATTGCTTTAGATATACAAATTGAAATACAAAGTTATTCTTAAATATCATATGTTAATACAGCATGTTGATAAAAATTAAACATGACATTGTGTTTATTATCAAAGTATTTTTTAAAAAAAAAATTCAACAATTTAAATTTAAGATTTGATTGATTATTTATTAATGTCGCACTTAGAAGTACCACAAGAGCCGTTAACTAAAAAAGGCTAAAATTTTGAATCATAGACAAGGACAACAATTAGCATCCAACTTTTCAAGCTTCCACATTATGTTAACATGAGGACTTTTAACCACAACAGATTTAATGTGCAACAATCCCACTACACAACAGATTTTTAGTAACATCATCATGTAATTGACATGAGAACATTATTGTGCTATGATTTTAAAGTGGGATTAAATCAAGACAAATGTGTTCAATGGCAGCAATTAGTATTTGGTGATGATTCTCCATGACAAACTACTGCATTCAGATGATTTAAAGAATTTTACAGAGGTCACAATTCTCTTCAAGATGAAGAACACACAGGAAGGCCGCAGTCGGCAGTAATCCCAGATAATGTGTCTCCCATATGAAAAATATTGATGGATGATAATCTGTACCTACTAAATGATACAAAAGGAACTTAACATTGGATTTGCAGCCACACACAAAATTATTCATGAAGAATTACATATGAAAAAAGTAGCTTGCCATTGGGTTCCCCATAATCTAACTGAGAACCAAAAAGAGGAATGGGTTGGAATCAGTAAAAAGACCCTTAAATTGCTAAATGATGGCAGCCACCACATCATTTCTAAAATTGGATCAGGTGATGAAACATGCATACCATTTTTTGACGTTCCAACACATCAAGAAAGCAAAGTATGGATCTTGGAAGATGATCCCATGCTGACAATGGTGAAAATACATGGAGCAATGGAAAAAGTAATGTATGCTGTTTTCTTCAGAAGTACGGGATTCGTCAAAGCCATCAAGTGTGAAGGACAGGAGACAGTAACAGCAAACTGGTATACCACTAAATGTCTACCAGAAATTCTCCAAGAAGTCAATGTTAGGGGACTAATACTTCATCATGACAATGCATCTTCCCATATAGCCGGGTTAACAATTGAGTTTCTTAAGAAAAAACTAACTAAATTGATAGAACATCCACCTTATTCTCTAGATCTAACAATGTGATACTTTTGGTTATTTTTTTAATCTAGAAAAGAACTTAGGTGGGCATCATTTTTATTCAAAAGAAGAGATTAATGTGTATACAAATGCATTTTTTCATCAATTCCAAGAAATGAATGGTCTGAGGCATTTAATCAGTGGAAAATTCATCTACAAAAGTGCATGGATGCTGGAGGACACTACCATGAACACTCCTAAAATTTTTTAAGTATAACTTTAAAAACCTAGTGGTATTTCTAAAATTTCAGAATGACTCTTGTATAACACAAATTCAATTCATTAGTTTACATTCCTATAATTTTTACTCCTTTTTTATTAGTTCAATATAAGATTATTAAGAGTAAATTAAAATTTACCTTCAGGTAAAGTCCCATTTATCCATGATATGAGTTCTTCCAAATCAGGATTACTGAATTCACCAATTATGTTTCTTTGATGCTTAATATTAGCAACTCCTTGCACACTCATTGCTCCAAGTAAGCCAACCAGAATATAAGCCCTAAGCTCATTTGTATCTAAATATCTGAAATACTGATCATGCGTAATACTTAAAAGTCATTCCTTTCAAAAATTATAAAGGAAATTATTAATTTCATTTATTTAAAAAACACAATACACATACAATTAATAAGATACCTTTCTAGAATTCTAAATTATTCATGATATAACAATATATCTGTTAGCAATAATACAAACAGAATTTTTAATATAAAAATGTTTATTGATCATTGTTTAGATCAGGGTCTCCAAACTACGGCCCGAGGGCCACATCCGGCCCCGACAGATTTTGTCCGGCCCGCGGAGAGCTAGCATACTTGAAAACTCCTTTTAGAGAACATATTTTTTATAGCAAATTAAATTTAGTTTACTGAAGTATTCTAATTTTATGTTGAATAATTATTAATATGACATCTACATTGATATGGTCATGGGCTAACTACTCATAACATTGTTGTAGGCTTATTGTTATTGTTTTTGTGATAAGTTGGATAAAGAAACACAGAATTGTAATGAGTAAAGACATGTATAATATGCAGAAAATTTAACTTCAGTATATAATAATTAACAAATTATTGAAATGAATCCAACTAACATTTTATACATTTTAAATAAAAACATAACTTATAACAAGCATAATGACATATGAAATACTAATGAGACTTATGTAATTGAGATTTTCCACTGACAATAGTTTGTAGTTGTGGACTAATTTTACTTGTACCAATTATTAAAAGATATTTAAGATGCTCATCAGTTAATTTTGATCTGTAAACGTTTTTTATGTACTTCATTTTTGAGAAGGTCTTCTCACACAAATAAGTAGTACCAAAAACAGAAAACAGCCCACGAGCAAATTTATGCAAATTATCAAATTGTGTCAGTGGAAGACTCTTATAAAATTCCAACAAAGATGAGTTTTGATATTTGTTCTTAATTATATCACTGCACTGTAGATCAATCATTTCCATTTGAAGTTCTGGGGCTAGGATTTCAATGTGAGTATCAAAAGGATTCTGAAAAATCTTAATTTGATTCGCAATGGCATCAAAGTCCGAGAAACGAGTATCAAAATTTATTTTCAAAGCACTCAAAGTTTCGATTGCGAAATCGATTGGAAACTCAGTCTCAGTGGTGTGGCTGAATATTTCACATGTTTTAAAATGTGGAAAACATTTACTTCGTAGTTGTGATTGAAACAGTATCAATTTCTTCCGGAATGATTTGATATTAGTGTATAAATCAGGAAGATGCTGGTTTTCTCCTTGCAATCTCAAATTCAGTTCGTTCACATGTTTTGTCAAATCAACATAGAATGCTAACTTCCACAGCCATGCGTTGTTTTGTAATTCAGTAAGAGGGCGATGCTTTTCATTCAAAAAAATTTCGATCACTGCTCGAAGTTCAAAAAAGCGCTGAAGGACTTTCCCACAACTAAGCCAACGTACGGCAGTATGATAAGGTAAGTCATTTTCTCCAATCTCTTCAATAAATTGTCGGTGATTCAGCCCAAAAGATCTGATAAAATTAACAGTTGATATGACTGGTTTCAGAACTTCAGACATATCCAAACATTTTCCGCACAAAGACTGTTGATGAATGATACAATGTAAGACTAATGGTTTTGAACCACCGTCATTTTCTACAGCCTTTGACACAAGAGCGACCACTCCTTTATCTTTCCCACTCATGTTTTTGCCTCCATCAGTTGTAATACATTTCAAGTTTTTCCATCGAAGGTTCTTTTGATTAATGGCCATTTCAACTCCTTTAAAAATATCTCTACCAGTAGTTGTGCCATGAATACTATACATATCAAGAAGTTCTTCATGCACTTCATAGCTTTTATCTACTCCTCGAATATAAATCAACACCTGAGCAGTATCTGACACATCCGTTGACTCATCCAAGGCCAAAGAAAACCACTCAACATGTCCATTTTTGTCGAACAGTTGAGAGGATATATTTTCAGCGATGTTTTCTACCCTTCGAGCCACAGTGTTTGCTGACATACTGACAGTTTTTAATAAATTTACCTTTTCAGGGCACATTTCTTCGGCTACTGCAATTATGCATTCTTTGATCATTTCTCCATCGGTGAATGGTTTTCCACGTTTTGCAATTTCAAGAGCCACACGAAAGCTGGCACGAGTTGCAGCCTCTTGTTCAGTTTTGAGTTTTGTAAATGAAGATTGCTGCGATTTCAATCCGCGCTTCATAGCTTCGAATTTTTCTGTCCGCAAACTTCCTGTATATTTTGAGTAATTTTGAAAATGTTTTGTTTCATAATGACGTTTAATGTTATATTCCTTGAGAACGGCTATGCTTTCATTGCAAATCAAACATAGCGCCTTGTTACTGGACTCAATTACGAAATACTGAATGTTCCACTGATCTTTGAATTTTCTGCATTCACTATCAATTTTTCGCTTCTTTTCCATACTACTAAATCACACACAAAAGCAACAATTCAAATCAAAATACTGTTACAAAGATGTCTTAAACTTAAACACGCACAAACACGTTTTAAGGAGGTGCGCACTATTTTATTTCACAACAGTGTCATAGGAACTGACTTGTGGTTGCGCCACTAGCCTTCTTATATATTCCAATTACTGCCATCTAGAAGTGAGTGGAAGACACCAGAACTTTCTCGAACCAACGAGATTATTCTGTACGTGCTATTAGCGCCATCTGTTAGCGATAGAAGGTACTACCTATTTCCGCTTGTGTCCACCAGATGTCGTGTCACGTTACTCCTCATGGCTCGTACTCTACGACTAATCTAGAAATTACAGATAATGACAGGAAAATTAATAATATGCTGTGTTGCCGTTTTGCGGACTTTAGTCCGATTTGCTGCCTTTTTTAAACGTTGCGTACTTTTTCGGACTTTTTTTTTCATCAGTGGACTATTTCACTTTTTACCATCGGCAACAATGATAATATGGTTTTGGCCCTCGGAACTTACTGGAGTAATCAGTATGGCCCTAAGGCTGGAAAGTTTGGAGACCCCTGGTTTAGATCATACTTATCTTTTAATTTTCTTCATAATTATATTTCTAAGTTTAATATTAACAACTTGATTAAAATTTTTTAAGACCATATTTTTTTTTTCATTCATACTTTTTTTTATTATGTTGGACATTATTGTCTGGTTTTAAAATTTTAACTTTTCATCCCTTTGCATACATTCACAAGAAAGTACCATGCTATTTTTCATTTAGGTTCTTATAAATTTAAGCACTGTTTTTTACCCAATGAATGAACATTGGCCTATTTTATGTACTGAATGAATAAATATATGTTGATATATAGTAAATAAAATACATTAACCCATGTTAATTACATGTGTACTTAAATTTTAAAATTTATATGGATTTAAGAAAAATGAGAAGTGGACATTTTCAAAAACTATGTTAGACCACATGCTACATAAGACTTTGTTCTTCATCACTGGGCATGCACATGATGTGGAAGAGTCTAATTGTGCTGACCTAAGGTAGTTAACTAATGTTTTATCAGCAAGCATTATTTGATTTTGTTGCAAAGTCAGGGACGTCTTAAGGCATGGGCCAACTGGGCCCGGGCCTCACCCTTATTGGGGGCCTCATTTCGTTCTCAACTTTATCTTAATAAGATCATGATCCGTATAATTTCAATGGTCTAATATTATTCTCCGAAAAGCAGGGAATTTCAAACTGCATGTCAACTGGCAAAAGTGGCAAGACTGCATTATGTGATGACCATTGTCCATGTTTAGACCTACCCAGGCATAATACCATAAACAATCATTCAACTCATTTAGTTGAAATGCGCCTATAGGTCGAGCCTGTTTGTGCCTAGGTTTTTGAGATTGTGAGTTGTGGATATTTGTTTGTATAAAATTGCCATTTGAACGAGTATTCAAAAATGCATGCTATATACTGTGTACTTTTAAAGATCTCACGCAGGGCCTACTTTTGCATAAGGGCCCAGGTCCTCAAAGAGTCTTAAGACGTCCCTGTGCATAGTGTCTCTGTAGGAGTATTGCCACTGTTAAAGCTCCATCATGTATGTGTGTAAATATATGTATAAAATGATTTTTTTATGTCTTCCATAAATATTTTAAATTCAATAAAATAACAATAAATATGCATAAAAGCTAATTTTCCACAACATTTGACTGAAAAGTTAAAATTAAAAATATGATTACACCATAGAGAAAAAAATGTTCATAATTACTTTTCCAGATAGTGTTAAAGCAACCAAAAGGCACAAATGAGGAGTGAAAAATAACTTTAACCGCATTACAAGCATAGCCATTAAAAAGAAAGCAAAACATTGGAAGATATTGTACAGAACCTGAAAGAGTATTATTTATGTAAATATGACTATGAATATAAAATAAATACTTCTGATTTTAAATAATTCTATAACTAAAAATAAGACACAAATTATGAGTATTAATTAAAAATGCAAACACAAAAAAATTAAAATTCTTATTTTTTTGTTGGATAACTTGCATAATTAAATATTATATACTTACATCAGCATGTTTATGCAATTCAATACCATTGATCCTTTTATTTATGATCTGTAAAATAAAATAAACTGTGACATATATAAAAACCATCAAATGAAAATAATGGATATGAAAATCCAGAAAATAACATTACATTACAAAAAGAACTGAAATAGCATATAAAGTTGCTGAGCTTTTTTATACAAACCCACACCAAACTTCTAAAAGTTGAATCATAATATTAACTAAATTTAAAAAGTAAAATAAATTTGTAGGATCCCCCCCCCCCCGCCAAAAACAGAAATAAAGGACAATTACTGTTACTTTCTTAAAATTTAAACAAAAACATTCCTAAAATTACTACTTTCATTAGTATATTCATTAAATGATGAATCAGTTGCATTTATAAAATTAGCAAATGAAATTTAGATATAATCCTTTCCCCTAATAATACACATGTACATTTACATAAATGATTTAATTTTTTGAAGGATTTTTTTTTTAAAATTGTAGAATTGGCCTAAGGTTATATAAAGCATATATTAATATAAACTTAAAAATTTAATCAATTAAAGATATTAGTATGCATTTCTTAAATTACAGATGTAAGTAATTTCTACCCCTCCTACAAAATGCCCAGGAATTTTTTTTGGATCATCAATTTCAGAATTTCATTTGAATCAATTAAAAAAAAAATCTCAACATAAAGAGGCATTAAATTTTTCTTAAACAATTATTCTTTTAATAAAACTACTATACCTTTTCAACAATGAATTTCAAAACATGGCATTCTTAAATTAATGAAACATAAGAAGTAAAGATCATTAACAGCTAAAATTCCATGAACAGTTAAGAAATAGACAGCAAAACAAGGAGTTAATTGTATTATGCAGCTGAGTTGTATATATGCATATACAGTCGAATCTCCATATTATGAAACTCTATATTGAGAATTGTTCTATAAAGCAAACTTTTTTTGGAACCAAAAACATTTCACGATTTTTTTCGTAAAATAACCTCCCAATAGCGAAGTGCATTTTCTAGATAACAAACTTTTTCTCTTGTGATTCAATTTTTTTCTCCCTATTTTTAAAGTATTTCGGAACATTTCAAGTTATTTTCTTTTTTAACGTGTTGTAGTAGTTTAATCATAAAATAATATATGCTTAAAATTACTTGTGTACTTTAAATTAGAAAATGTCCTTAAAATTCCTTAATTTTAATATAAAATTATTTTCTTTATGTTGAAAATACAGGGTAACAGAGTATTTCTTGAGTACATTCTTTTTGCTTGCTTTCCTTGCAGTTTTTCTTTTTTTTTATGGGTAAGATATATAAAATAAATAGATATTAATTTACAAAAAAAGTGTGAATAATTACTTTTTTTTTTAATATATAGTGTTTATGAATTGAAAATTTCTTTAATGTGGTTTATAAAGTATATTGGAAGATGAACCTCTATGTAAGGAATTTTTCATATAACGAATTTTTTTTCGGGATTTAGCGACTTCGTTATATAGAGGGCTGACTGTATATATATCAGAACAGTGGCGTAACATACCCCCCCCCCCATGGTGGAGGGGAGCAGGATTCTAGGAGCCAAAAGGTTTTGCAATTCTTTGTAAAATCTGGGCCCAAAACGTGACTTAGTAGGGGTCCCTGATATTCTTTGTTACACCACTGTATTAGAATATAATAGTAAAGTATGATTGCAAGTAGTAGATAAAATAATGGAAGTACAATTATTTTTATTAATATGGTGTTGGTTCCAAATGAACATTACATACTGCAACAATTTGGCATGGAATATATATAATTATATACATAAAAATACTTGTATTCCAAATTTTATTGAATTTTATAAAAAGATTTTAACAAAATGTCAAATTACTGATTTGAAACAAAGATGCATACTTTGTGTGTCGAATACATGTGAGTGGGCTGAACTAGTCATGTGACAGAATTTATAAGAGTGCATGCCAAAATTCGCATTTTGTTCGCCAGCATACCTTGCCAAACAGATCAGATTGCAATTTTCTAGTCATCAAGACTAAAATTTTAAAACTGATCTCTGCACACTGTATGTTTTTGGTATTGATTAATGAACAATGTGAGATTTGCTTTTTGTCATACACTAAAAAAAAATCTAATACGCGAAACTCTAAAGAAACTGTTCTGCACCAAATAGCAATTTCTCAACTGATATTTAAATCTGGTATTATTTACTAAGTTATGGATTTATGTTTTTGAATAATTTGTACCATTTCTTGATGTTCCCTATCTGACAATTTTAATTTCTGTTTACAGTTTTCATGTCTAGAAGTAATACATAGTTCTTTTCAATATATAGTCATCATTTAAGAAACATTGGTCTAACCATATCCCTAATTTCAGCTGTTTTATCAGATGAATACCAACATCCCTTTCAGCAAAATACTGAGCCATGGAACCTTAAAATAAAATTACACAACTGTAGTCTTATCTGAAACTACACTACTTACAAAAGACAGTTGACTCTTTCTATCCTATTTATACATATAGCAACCAGCAATGTCCAAACTAAAAATTTTCTAAAAGTTCATTTTGTATCTCTCCATTTACAGTATTTCCATTATTTTTTTTCTACCAACTGTAAACAATAGTTGTTTTGTTTCTCTTTTGAACAGATTATTATTTCTTCTGGTTAATGAGAAAATTGTTTTCCACTTTTTTTCTCCAAAGATCAACTTTTACACTAAATTTGATCCATCATTGGAAAAAATATAAGAAAATGATTTTCAGCAGAATTTAAAATAACTACTGAATCTGATGAACATAAACATATTCCATGGGTAGCAATTGTTTTAAACAGAATTTATTCCTTTGGATAATTTTGTTATTTTAAAAAATAGAAGGTACTTTGAATGACTAACTTTTGTAATTGTGTAAGAATTTAATAACTGGTAGTAAAAAAAATAATGAATCAATTAAAATTTTTGCTGCATAAAATATCATAAATTGGTCTATGTTTATTTTTTGGCCATATTTTTAAAAAAAAATATTTTAATCATATGATCATAATTTACATCCTGTTCCAAGATAACTTTTTTGCATAATTGAAAATGAATCCATATTTTATAATTTGACACCAGTTAATTTTTTAATGAGAGTGATAACAGTTCAACTATTTCAAATAAAAATATTAACAGCTTTTAGATTGAACTGATAAGAATTTTTTAAATGTGAATAAAACAACAAAAATAACTTAAGAAAACTTCTTAATTGATTTTATTCGTACCGTCTTCAACTAAAGTGACAGTACAGAGTTTCACAGAAATAATATTAATAACTAGTGATCATTAAAAATGTCAATTCTTTATATAGCACACTTTTCCCTCAGACATTTTTCTTCCAAAGATTTTTTTAAAATTAATACTATATTTATTTGAATCTAAGCTGCACTCCGAATTCTCAACACATTTTTGTAAAAAATGAAAATTAGTGTAAAAGGATTTATCGATATCCAATTTTATGAAACTAAAATAAATTTAAAATGAGAATTAATAAGAAATGAATAAATATTTATTTTACCAGTATTATAAACTTTTAGATACATATGTGAACCTGTAATTCAGGGGTGTCAAACTCGCGGCCCCCAACGAATATTTTTGCAGCCAGGGCAGTATGTCAGTATATAATATATCAAAATTTCTCCTGAAATAGGAAAGATAGTAGCAGAGAAGAGATATGTGTCAGGTTTTAAATATTAAATTTTTCTTGTTCTTTTATTTATATTTATTATAATGTATTATTTTAAATAAAATTACGTTTCTATGAATATTGATTTTTTTTGCAGCCCACCTAAAGTTAAACCTTGTTTGTTTAACCCAAGTTAGCCTTTGAGTTTGACATCCTTGCTGTAATTGCCCTATCCAATGAATATTTTTTCCTTTGATTCTAAGCTGCACCTGATTTTCAGTAGGGTTACCATTGGAAAAAAAGTACGGTTTAGATTCAAGTAAATACAGTAAATCATTTTTTCTGTTCTTACTTAGCTACATAAAAGTTATGCTTAAATGAATGAAATTTATAAATTAGTGCATTCATATAAAAGCACTAGGTTTATTATTTTCCAATGCTTAAACTTGCTTTTTTTTAAAAAAAAAATTTGATTTAAAAAAATTATTTATAAAATGCAGATAAAAAGTTTTGAAAATATACCAAACAACGTATAGCACTAATTTAGTACAATCATTTTAATAATAATATCCCTATGAATTTAAAAAAAAAATTTACACTTTACATTCAAAACTTCATTTAAGTTACACTAAAAACATTCATACAGTGTAAAAACAGATAACAAAATACAGAAAAGAATTATGTAACATTTTTAAATATACTTACAAGGTAAAGAACAACTGCTACAGAAATTACTGCAGTAGGTAAAACAAGTGTTTTAGTAAGTTCTATAAAAGACTAAAAATAACATTTTTAATTTTCTAAAATGATGAACATATATTTGATTACAAAATAAGTTGGTAATAAAAAAAGTATTTCAAAATGCAAAAATTTTACTCTTACCTCTAAAGGTAAAAAGTCAAATTCGACAGCACATGTATATAACATTGTATGAAAATCTTTGTAAGAAGTAAATTTCGACTTTAAAATATTCCAAATATGAGTCTGCAATAGAAATTTAAAAAAAAATTTATACATTAAAATATACATCACATAAATAATAATTTCATATTTATTCACATCAATATATACAGAAACTGCCATTAGAATAATATAAGATTTTATAACTGACATAATGAATAACTATTTTCCAAAACATTACTTCAATTCAGGGATTTCTTCTATATTCTATATGCATACGAAAAAAACAAAAATCAATTTTGAATTTTATTTGGTGGTTGTGGGAGGGGATATGCTTTTCTAGAGCTGATTATTCTTTAATTCTGAAAAATCTTTTATTTATACAAAATGCTTAGAAAAACTTTCTCTCCCATTCTAAGAATATCAATCTAAATTCATGTTTCACTATCACACAAAACAGTTATTTTATCTAGATAACAGGAACTCTTATTTATCTTAATAAAAGAAACTAAATAAATTTCATGCACCAATTAATTTCACAGATTCTCCTTCACCATAATTTGGAGGACAACTTAAGAAAAAAAATTAAAGTTTAATCCATATATTTTGATATTTTTGTGAATTATTACAAATAAAAAATAATACTTTTAATCATGGAATTTAATTTCACAAATGAAATTTGTTTTGATTACACTAGGCAACAAATTTTAAAAAGTTCCTGCTTCTGAGATGAATACATTCAATTCAATGTGCTAAGCATGAATATAATACAGGAAAAGCTGTTTTTTTAATGCTTACAGTTTCGAAAAGTGTATACATGTACACATATTATAATGTATGTTAGGAATACCTTAATCCACTTAAGCTTTTCTATTTCTTTTGACCTGTCACTGTGCTAATCACTTACCTTCTCCCATTACCAGGAAAAAAATTCAAATGGAAGCTCAGAAAGTGGATCTTTAAATGCATCTAAAATAAAGCAACATGTCATAGGAAGTCTATTGAAACTTTATATAATGCCTCCTCAACTTTTTTCTATACTTAAAAAAGTTTCCCAAACTTGGGGTCTTTGAAAAGCTGCTTACAGTTCCTACAAAAATGCCTTTTTTTATTATTGCTATACTGAGTTGAGGGAATTTTTCAAGAGGTGCTTGAATGCTGATAACTTATTCATGGCTTTTATCAAGTTTTTGACAAGGTCAAGCTTGATGTACACAGGTGAAATTATGATTCTATGCTGTTTTGCCAGAATAGGGTGCACTACAATTATTTTTCCAGGCTTGAAAGATGCTCTCCAAGGTCAATCTCTCTTGCTTTGATGCAAAGTGATTGCTATCTCATGTACAAAGAAAACAGCAGTACTTTGTATATTCAAGATGCAAACCCATCAACAGAGACACTACTTTCAGGTAAGCACAGATCTGTCAAATCTACTTACTGTAGTTAATCTTCTCCAAAAAGCATTTTAGATTGTGGTAAACTCACTCATAGCATTTGTGACGAGTAGGGATGAAAGCTCATTCCCATTCTTCAACAAAACACCTTGAGAATTCAGAGTTTTGAAGCATTTACAAACACTCATCATACACTGAGCTCATGTGAAATGCAGAGTTCTTTTAGCAGGCCATCAATATTGTAGCAGAACACAAGACTTTCTTTTTTTCAAAGAAAGATTTGAAGAGCAGATGACGTGTGAAATGAAGTCACTTGGATATTTTCTTCCTGGAGATTTCACAATTGAAGGTTTGAAGCCAATATATCTGCTTTGCTTTTAGACAGATTCCAATAGCGAACAAAATCAATCAGATCAACCAAGATAATTTTATGTAGAGAAGATGTTTCATTAAAGCACGAAAAGTCATAATCATACTTATAGTCACCACATGCTGACGTTGAGGTTTGAGGAGAATTAGACACCATATTGGGATCCCCTTCATCTGAACCGATAGAAAAATCTGTAGGAGGCTGATGAGTTAGGATTCCTTTGCATTGTATGACAGGTCGTATAGCAGAATGGTATGTTAGAGTATTCGATTGCCCTCTTCTTTTTCTAAGAGAAACCTACAGCAGCTGGTGGTAGACTTCGTAAGCTTCTATTATAGTAAAATGGTACGCACACAGAATATATTATTTAAACATAATAATTAGAATAAAATATATAATATACATAATATAATGTAAAAGTTGCATTATATTAGTCCACCTTTATAACACAAAAATGAAAATACCTTAGCAGCATGATTAAATCAGCTTTTTTAAAATGACACTCCTATTTAGCACATTAAATCCATTCAGGATTGAGTACTTTTATTTAAGAGGCAACTTCATTGTTGCCAGTGTTATTTTTTAAGTATATGATTTGATTTTTGTAGAAGTTGAGCAAAGAAATTTAAAAAAAAAATTGTATTGATTAGGAGTTTTTTTTTCTATTTTCAATCAGTTAAAATTGAGATAAAAAGTTTATTAAATAATAATTCATTTGAAAGGGGCTGCAGATTTTAAGCAGCATTTATAATGGTTTATATAATAGTTTTTCTTATGTAATGATAGAGATGGATAAACAGTCTTCATTATAATTATTTAAAAGTTTTCATCCTTTTATATATATAGGTGAATTATTCTTATACTAAATTGGATTCTTTTTTGAGTAAAATGGAGAAGTTGCTAAACTAATAAATCACCCCCCCCCCCCATAACCAGAAAAAAGCACTTGATGCATTCTCATGATTTTTAGTAGATCACCAATCATTAAAAACATGATTATTTAAGAAACATATACACACAATCTAAGATTTTCTTGTAAAAAATAATACATTACTTGTCTCATAAGCCTTAGTTTAAAAAAACTTTGGAAATGAAAGAATATATAAGAGAGCAGATTGAGAACGAGAAGAGATTATTTCATTTTAAGAATGAGATTATTTCATTTATTTATACCTTACAGATAAAAACTAAACAAAATTTGTATAAATTTAAAAAAATAATTTCCCTTCAAAATCCTAAAAATATTAAAAATGATGCTTCCTTTTAGAAATGTTTATAACATCTACATTTATTAGTTGCTTCAATTTGTAATAAGAATAATTAATAACAAACAATGCAGCACTTATACTTTATAAATGTAACCACATAAGGTGTTTTTTAAATGTATTCTTTGAATATTATATTTATTTAATTATTTTAAAATGTAACTTTTATTTCACCATTGAAAAAGGTTAAATGAATACTGACTTACACTATAACAAATAATTTAATACTTAAATCATGTTCAAATAAATTGCAAGAAGGAACCTAAAAAAAATTTTTTTTTTGATAAATAGGCATACTTTATATATATCAATGTTTAAATTTTATTCTTAAATGTTTAAAAATAAATGCAAAAATAAAATGTCTTACATCATCATCAACACGTAAAAGAGCAGTTAAAAACAATTTCATGAAAAGACATCCAAAAATCAAAGCAAATCCTTTCATAACCTGGAAATATAATTATGTAAAATAAATACCATTCATAAATGGAACCAAGAGAAAAAGAACTCTATTTTTTTTAAATAGATTCTTTAAATATTTAAATGTTAATCTATACAATCCACTCAGATATTTTCTTTAATCATTTTTCATTTCATATTTAATTATTATACAGAAGATACAGTATAAATAAAGAGATTAATAGTTTAATTTACATCAAATTTTGATTTTTAATTTCAGTAAGTTTTTTTTATGACTCTTTTTCTAAAACACCCTTCTATACTTAAAGATCTAACATGAATGCATATTTTACAGTATAAAAGACTAGTTAACATAAGGTTATGAGTTTGAAAAGGTTTCTTTAAAAATTTATTTAATGATTAAAATTCTTTTTTTCAAAAACTATTTAGCTTAAGCATATTTTCAAATTATTAATTTAGCATGATTAAAACTTACCACTAACATGATAAAATAGTACCACTTTAAGAATTTTATTTTTTTACCACTGTATGAAAAAAAAGAGCTAACTAATAATAAATTAACAATAAAACAACTGATAACCTTTTTAATGATGTTCTTTATTTTATAGTTTGGAACATTTTTTATTTATTAAGATTGGTATCTAATGATTACCCTCATATTAAATTATAATTTTAAGTAATTTTACAAAAAATGCACTTAATATCCCTTTAAACAGATGTTCAATTTTGGAATATAACATTCTAGAGAGAGTAAAATTAAGCATATATAATGAGTATTGTTGATGAGTACTACATCCCAAAATAATTTTATAATTGAATGTTATTCAAATAATTTTAAAAAGTAAATTTGTAACCCTCTTTTTTTAAAAAAGCTTGAGCAATAAAATAAAGTGCTTTACCATAATAATCATTGGTGATTTCAATTTTTTAAAGAACTTTTCTGTTGAAACTATCACCTAATAAAAAGAATGTTTATTAGAAAAATGAATAATAAAACATTTTTTTGTCACCAAAGGTATTTTGTTCTTTCTTTTTGACACATAAAGAAAGGACAGAATTACACAAATTTTATTTTACTTACTTGGCAGACTAGAAGTGTTGAAGTGTAAAATGATGCAATTAACATCTTATTCCCAAAAAGAAATATAATTGCTAAGGAAAGACTAACCTAAAAATTAAAATAGGAATAACAATTATTAAATTTATTGCAGCAGAATAATATATGATAGAATCATTACAATTTAAATTTTACATAACTTACACTAACTATTAACTCTATTTTGCTTATGCACAAAACAAAATTCAATAAAAACATTTTATTTCTCAAAATCCCACCTTATGAAATTTACATGATTGTTAAAAGAACAAAAAGTTTTTTTTTTTAAATTTTGAATTCATAATATACTTTTCCATTTTTTTGGCTTTAAAATAAAATAATTTTTTCTAATAATTAATTAAAATTTATATAAAAAAATATTTATGAACAAGTAATACAAAATTTTTTTTAAGTCAATTACTTAAAACTTAGTCTACTTAGGTCAAAAAAGAAAATTTTTATTTTAGTTACTTTTTATCAAATAATTACAATTAACATAAATATGTATATACATATGACAGAATCACAATATTGGCAATTAATTTTTATTAATTATCATTAAAATATTGTATAATCTAAAAAATCATGTATATAAAATTTCATTTCAACTGAATGCTTTAAAATGTGAGAAAAAAAAACTTTTAAAGTTTTGACTCAAGTCACTAAAAATGAAGCCAATGTGACTGTAAATCTTTAAATAATTAGTTTCAGTAAATTAATTATAATTACCATATCATCCAAAATAATCGTATATATAAAAAAATTATTTCAGCTTAATTGAGCGCTTTAAAATGTATTTTACTTAACGATTGAAAATTTGAACAAGATATATATAGGGAGATTGTGAATTAATAGTAGAAATTGAAAAAAGTAACAAATTTCATGAACAATTTAAAATAAACTTTGGAAGCTCAGGAAGAAAAATATTAATGATTTAGAACCTACAAAATTTTTTTAACAGTTTGATATCACATTGAAGCTACATGCAAAAATATTTAATGGGAGATATATTCAATCTATATTCTGAGATATATTTTTTATTTTAGATAAATTAGGAACTTTTACATTTCTTTCAAGTTCATTAAATATCTTCCATCAAATAACCTTTTTCTAATAGAATAAAAAACTATAACTTCTATATATCATGAGATATACTTTTTAAGTTTAAGGTTATTTTAAATTGTACATTCTATATGTCAACTTTTTTAAAAAAAATTATAACACAAAGATTACTAATTCTAAAATTTTTAAGAAATAAAATCCTTATTTTAATCAAATTTCATTTTTAAATACAGATCTTAATTGTTTATCAAAACAATAATGCAGAACTAATAATAATTATGATTATTAAAATAAGCCTTGTATAAAAATTTAATTATATTGGTGTTTATTAATTTAAAATTCATTTTAATGCAATTTAAATATAAAGTCTTTTAACAGAAGTTGTTATAATTTTACATTAATTTTGAACTTACCATGTGTCCCAGCAGTGCATGTCTGAAGGTAATGGATGACATGAAATTTAAAATGTATAATCCAAATAATACTAAGATTTGAGTGAGTAATGCAAATTGAGCAAACTGCAATTAAAATTACAAATTCATTTCATACAAATATATTAAATACAATATTAAAAACAAATACACGAATCAATACATTTAAATAACAAGAAGCCTACCTGCCATGATAACATAAAAAGTAAAGTTGGAACAGCAATAATAAATGAATGTGAGATGTATGACCTTTGGCACCTAAAAGAGAGAGAAAAGAAATTTCACAGCATTAGAAGTCAATAGAAAGGATTCAAAATGGAAAATGTACAGGAAATTAATGATAAATTATAATTACAGATGTAAAAAGTTAATACCAATGTGAAAATTATGCAACTTGTTTAATAATTGAAAATTTTACCCCATAAATTTTTTTTTGAATATGCAAGTGCTGTTTTATTTGTAATTATACAATTGTGTAAAAATAAAGGGAATCGATTTTGGTTGCCTTGTTCGAATTATTAGCAATGTTGTATTATTATAAGGAGATCAAAATGAAATCCGACTTTATTTCAACACTTTCAGTCCTAGATGCCTGCAACAAAAATAGTGAACCTCCAAAGGTAAATAGTAATGTCCAAAGATAGACATGTCAAGATTGAAAAAGCTCTTGTTAGTTAAATGAGCTACTTTCTTTAATTTTGTTTAATTAATTTTTAATTACTCCAAAGCAAAAACAATTTAAATGTTATCATTTTAAAAAAATTATTTGAAAGAATTGCCAGAAAACATAAATCTTGATTCAAATGATTAAAAAAATATACTTACTTGAGTAAAAGACTAACTAACATTATTTGAAGTAAAAACAAAGGGTATCCAAAGCTCTCTCTTAAAGGAGGTGTCCATTGTACTCTAGTACACTAAAAAATTTAATAAAATGTCATTAATATAAAATACATATTAATTTATAAGTAGTGAACAAAAACATGTGAAATGCAATAAAACATCTTTGCAAATGTAGTAGTATGAGTACAGCTCTATGATTTTCTTAAGTATTAAAATATAAATTTACATCAAAATCCCCCCTCCCCCAAGGGATACTTTCTATTATTGAGCGGAACCTCCTTTAGCTTGGGTTAAATGCAGCAACTTGATGAAGCATTAGCTCAACAAATTATAAAAATTTTTGAGAGGAAGTATCTAGTCAAACTTCTTCTAAAGACTACTATTGTGAAAGTGTTACTGGTGCAGGATTTTGTGCCCAAAACTGACCTTTCAATCATGTCACATGTTTGATACAATTTATGTCTGGTGATCCAAGTGGACACAAATCAATTGTTGGAATTATCCAAAATGTTCCATCACAAATGATTTTGGACCAGTTATATGACACATTGACATTCTGAAAAATTCAATTGTTGTTTGGGTACATAAAGCGCATGGTTGGCTATAAAGGTCTCCAAGTAATTGATCATGGTAATTTCCAGTGATGGGTTGGTTTAGTTTGACCAGAGGACCCAGTTCATATTATGCAAATACAGCTCAAGTCATTCTGGAGCAGCAATAACTTTCACAGTGTCTAGCTGACAACTTGGGGCCATGAATCCATAGAGTCTGCATCAGACTTGAAACCTACCATCAGCTCCTGCCAATTGGGGGGAATCATAACTCATTGGACCAATCAACATTTTTCCAGTCATCTAGCATCCAATCAATATGTTCACTAGTTAAATAGGGACAATAAAGTAAATAATGTGTTTTTAGTAAGGCATTCAAGTCAGTCTTCTGTTGCCATATCAACACCAAATTTTGTCGTATTGTATGCACGGATATATCTGTCATATGTCCCATGTTGATAGTATCTGTTGTTTGACACGATATTTCTTGTCTAGTAATACTGACTACTTGACACATACATCACTGGTCTCGGTCATTAAGTAAACACAGCAGGAGATTTTGCTTAAAATTATATATTTTGGGGACACTAATGATAAAAAATGTTAAATTCAACAATTTCAGAAACGGAAATGAAAAGTGTCTTTTGCAATCAAAAACTGTCAATTCTTGCAGTATCACAATAGCCACATCAGAAAACTTTTCACATGAATCCTTTAAGTGCAAATGAGAGCCCTGATAACACACCATCCATTTATACATTTCTTATGCAATGCTATTAGCATCAAGAAATTTGTAGATTGCTGTCCTGTGACTTTTGACACTTCAGTGTATAACATAATGCAAATAAAAATAACTCAATTTACTGATTCAAAATGAATGCTCTTTAACACATTACCATCCAGTATTTAATAAAGAGAAATATTAATGCTCCAAAATAAAATGACAGAATATAAACAAACCTCTCCATGATTAAAGAAAAAACATGCCACCGTTAATATTCCACCAGACATAGAATCACTAAAAAGGTAGAAAGAAAAATAAATCAAAAATGTATTATGATGACATGGGAAAAATAAATAAATAAAGCAATTTTTATAGTCATACAATAGTAATATATTTCCAATACATAAAATACTTTATGCAAAATGAAACAGAAAATATTCAAATCTTGAGCTTAATATGCAAATTAGTCTGTAAAGTCTATTGTCCCAAGAGTAGTTCTGACAAAAATGTTTTTTTTATTGTATTATTAATGTTGCACTTAGAAACATGTGGGTTATTCTCAATGGACCAGTAATTTTGAACCATGATAAAACAATAGTTAGAAATAATTAAACCTTTAGAATACTCTCTCCCATATACAAAAATTTCAAATTAACATGTTTAATTTAATAAATTTTTAGCTTGATTAATGTGCATCACGACTTTAGTAGGACTTTAGCAACACTAAGATTTGAATCCCTGACTCCACAGAAACAATGCTGGCCATGAATTCATTACCATGATTACTTGGTCATTTCTATTAAAGTGATTTGAAGAACAATATTTAAGACTGATACATATGTCAACAATACTGAATTAAATATGGAAAAACAAAAGATAAATGAGATTTTTGCAGGAATTCTTATATTCCTAAAAATGCCAATTTATCATTAATTTGTAACAAAAAAAAACATTTATATTAAGACAAAATAAATACAATAAAAATGCATAACAAATTAAACACATTACATTATTTTTTAAAAAATTGATATATTTTCAAGTATATTATAGATTTAGGCTTTCAATGATAATGTGATTCATGATATCATACTTTTTCAATGAAAATTTTTTTTATTATTAAATTTTAAATATTTCCTGCAACCAATATTAAAAGATTTAAGATTAGGATAGATATGAAGGTAATACAAGAATTAAATGCTGGTAATAAATTGAAAATAGCAAATCAATTTATTATGTGCGTAACACAAGCTTTGTACCACAAATCTTATAAACATTAGCAACATCAGAAGCATAAAAAATTAATTTTTTTTCAGTAATTAATGATTAATAATAAACATTTTAAATGGAAAAGTCAACTAATACAATTTCAAATATAATTTTAAAATTACTTAATATCACATACACACATATTCACAAAATTGATTTGAAAAAATTAGAAAAAAGTATTCTAAATCATAACAAATCTTTACTAATATAGCACAGAAGTAAACTCTTTTATTAATCTAAAAGTTCTTCATTTTTATCTATAACTCTATATTTTTTCAAAACAACTTGTTGCTTTTTTCAATTACAATTTACTTCAAATAATAAAAACTTTGTGCCAGAAAACTTAAAAGGCCAGAATTTTCATCTCATAACTGGCTATGAAATACATTTTTTAAATTACTATTCAAGGCATATACAAAATTGAAAGAATAAAACAAAATAAATGATAAATTTATTTCTTTGAGTTTTTATTAGCCTTATCTATAGATTACCTTAAAACAGTTCCAAAAAGAAAAAGAAGAGATCCAACTAATCCATTCAAGAGAAATACAGTAGTAACATAAAAATATGCAGGATCACCAACACCTAAAAAAAAATGAAATATTATCCATTATTGCATTATAAAGATAAAAAAAAGAAATTCAAATCTGAAAAGAATTTTAAAAATACTTCACTTTGAAATACTGAACATAAAAGATATTTTTTAAGAAAATAAATTTTATAGACAAAGAATGGTTGTGAAGTTCTGAATCATTATAGGTATCATTAAAGAAATAGGATAAATTATTTAGCTAAAATTAAAAAAAATTTGCATAATAAATTGTACATTAATTCACTGTTTACATTTAATAATCATTAAAGTGTGTGGTGTGCTTCGTTCTTTTAAATATTAGCTTATTTTTAAATTGATTGAATAACTGTTTATTAACATCACATTTCAAAGGAACATGAGGAGTATTGGCGTGGACCTAGTAATTTTGAACTTTGATCAAGAGGGAATGACACAAGATTACACTCCATTCTCCAATTTTTCACACTATGCTAAT
Source organism: Trichonephila clavata (assembly GCA_019973975.1). Taxonomy (NCBI): domain Eukaryota; kingdom Metazoa; phylum Arthropoda; class Arachnida; order Araneae; family Nephilidae; genus Trichonephila; species Trichonephila clavata. Next base: position 189,336 of record BMAO01006405.1, on the reverse strand, counting down.
ATGAAAGCTAAAAATAACATCATGAGAATACATTAATTTATGTGCTTTCTTGTTTTTTCATATTTTCTGCTTTTAAACTAATGCATTAGAAATAAGCATCAACATAAAATTATAATTCTGTTTTCTACAATCAAAAGTCATTCATGTTGCTTGGCTGCCTTTCATGATTTTGCTGTTTTGATTAATCTCTAGGTATAAATCAGCAACTACTTTATTTTTCTTAACTAAATAATAAAAAGACAGATTTCTTTTTCTTTAAGAATTCGCATTTAAATCAGAAATCTAGATCTATCAAGGTAAAATTAATAAGACATTATTTACTATCCCATTTAAATCATTTTTCACAGCTTAAATACAAAACAAAATTTATAATAATAAGTAAAGAATTTAAAAAATGAAACTGATTTCATTCAACATGGAAGAAAGTAAAAAACTGAAATTTAAAAGAAGAAATGCATTCTTCAAAATAGTTTTTAAATAAAGGAAACATTAAAAAGTTCTATTAAACATGATATTCTAAAATAAAATGAAGCAAATTTTATTAAAAATGTTTTAAATTTCAAAAATTAAGCATAAAACAGGTTTATATAACTAAACTATATATAGTAACAAGCCATTACCCAACCCGCTTCACAGGGTAAATCATAATGTTGCATAATTGTACATATTTTTATTTTATGCCCTTGTAACTCCCCTTCTCTCTTTGGGAATCAATTTCTGCAAAACCCTTTCTTACTGGATCTCTGTTCAACAAAAGAAACATGCTTGCCAAATTTAAAGTTCGTAGGTCTAATAGTTCAAAAAACAGGAATTTTTTTGTCTATAATACCTTTTTCTAACTCCCTTTGGGAGACAATTTCCACAAAACTCCTTCTTAGAGGACCTTTACTCAACAAAAGAAACATATCAGCAAATTTGAAGTTTGTATACCTAATAATTCTGAAGATCTGGAGATGAGTGTGTGAGTCACTTTTTTCTCCTCTAAATTCATCACTGATTAAGAACACGAGGCTTATTTTTACACATCTAATTTGTTACTAAAATTGTTTCTATTTCCTTCATTTCAATACATTAATTAATCCACAAAAAAAAAAAAAGAGGTTTGGACGTTAATGAATGATATATAAATGCATAGTTTCACAAAATTTGAAAGTATACTATCTGTGATACACTTGTGATTTTCTTAAAAGATTAACACATTCTCCTTTTCATATGGAATAAAACAAAATTATAAGTCTAAAATTTCAAATAATACTTTAGAAAGATTAAAAATGACAGTAATTAAAGTATACCTTCACAGCTTTCAATAGGTGGAAGATTATCACCTCGTAATACTTGCCAGCATTCTTTAAAACTCACATTTAGAAAGTTAGAAACAGTAAGAATATTTCTAAAACTTGCAGCTAACACAACCTAAAAGTAAAGAAATTAACAATAAAATTTTAAATTATATAATTTTTGCAGATGTTAACAAAAATTTCTTTAAAAAATCACAAGGAAAGTTTAAAATATTTTTAAGGACACTAGCTTTTCTCCCTTTTCTATAAGGCAGGAGTCGGATGAAAGTTTTGATAATTATTAAATTATTTCATTTTAACAATTGCAATTTAATCAGAGAAGCTGTAAACGACAAAATTTACTTTTTAAATTATGAAGGAATAATTTTTAGCCCAGAAATTAAAACTTTTTAGCATTGCATCAGATGTTATATTACTTGTTAAGGATCTTAAATGGACAAGTTATGCCAAAAATTTCATTTACATATTATCCAGCTCATCATATAAAAAATTGTTACACCTTAGATATACAGTAAAAATGGGGACTGAAGGGGGAAAATATTTGACAAAAGTTAAGCAAGATAGTTAGAATATTTCAGGGGTGCATTTCCTATATTTACCAATGTGGTTTACACCAGAAGGAAAGAAAGATAATTGAGCACCTCGGGGTTGTACATTCACTCGATATTTATCTGAAGAAAATAAATTCCTGAGGAAATCAGAAGTTATAACTTGGTAAATACAATTATCAATTCTACAAACTGTCAAGTAATTATCAGCATACCATGGTAAATTCCATGCTACAACAGTATAGTTAAAAATATTTTAACTATACATAACAAATCTTAAATTTGATCCAAAAACAAATATTCAAACTACATGAAACAAAGATTTGGAATATATTTCTCTTCTGGAAAAAATAAATAAATGGCCAATTTTCAAAATGTTAATGTTAAGTATATGTCTTCAATGTTCTAATCTCTCTATAAAATTTATTACTTAGCTTAAGATCATTTCATAGTAAGTATAATTTAATACAGAAATAATTTCTTATGAAGGAAATTTTAAAATAAGGTTTTCAGTCAAAGGAAATCATTAATGACACAGGATTTAATTAAAAGTACATATTAAAATTCCATACACCAAAAACACATATTTTATACATCAACTAAACTACTGTACTGTTTGAATTAATTGGGACAAATGGGGGAAAAAAAGATTTTTCTAATACCTTAGCTTTTAATATTTCTATAGCTTAAGTAGACTGAAAAATCTCTATGTTAGTGGGAAGTATGCCCTTCTTTAACAGAAATGACCTCTATTTTGGCACGACTTCACAAGTGTAGTACACCATCATGGAACCATACTAGTATAGCATTTTTTATTATTTATTCTGTTGTCTTGCAATTCATCTACGCTCAACAATTCTTGAGAATATGCCATAAGTTCTCAATAGGATTTAGGTCTGGTGAATAACCAGGTCAATCACACAAGTACTTTTATTTTATTTTTCCGCATAAAAATCTGGATCAATTTCGAATTGTGACAAGGGCCAAGTTATGTTGAGATGTTCCATCAAATGTTTCCTTGAATGGAACAATCCTACTTTGTAATATTTCTTCATATTTGACAGAATTCAACATGCTTTTAAGAGAAATTAAGTTTCCAGCACCGTTTGTTGTGAAAAAAAACTCAAAACATCTGTTTAGAAGGGTGTTTTACAGTCTGTTGGATATGATCTGGTCGCAGAGTTTCTACTTCATTTCGTCTATTTTTGATTAGTATCCCTGCACAAATAAATGAGTTTCATCACTGAAAATCACCTTCTTTCCGTCATTAACAGTCCCATGATCGATATTATTTCCTGGCTCATGCTAAACGCTTTTTCATCATTTTTTGAGTTAGAAATTGTTTTTTCCTCAGTCTTGTTGCCTTATGGCCAACTTCCAGAAGCTTTTTCAGTACAGTTGAGATACTCACTTCAACACCATAATCCAATAAATCCCTTTGAAGGTCCATGTTTGTCTTTCTTAGATTTATTTTGATAATTCTAATTAGAATTTTATCAGTTCTTGGAGTAGTTTTCTGTTTGCTTTCAAATTTTCCCTATCTTTTTGGAGACAATGATCCAGAATCTGGAAATGCTCTTAAAATTCTTGAAACACTTGATTTGTCCACACCAACTGCCATAGACTTCTATGATTGTAAGATATCTCACAGTTAAAGAAGTAAATTCATTGAGAGTGATTATTTTAGAACACTTCCTTGGAGTAATTTCTTTCTTTGTACAAGCAAACGTAACATGTATTACACAGAATGCAAAATTTTAACCACCAGCCACCACACTGAAAAACTCAAAACTGAACTACTGATAAATTAAAACTAGTCAAACGAGTAAATTATATTTAAGGTCGATCCATCACACTACCTCAATGCAGATATAATCATTTTGAGGTGGTTCAGAACAGCACTGGAAATCACATACCAACATAGACAAGAAAAAAATGTTTGTCTCAATTAATTCAAATAGTATAATATCTCATAAGCTGTAAAAAAGTTACATGAATGCATACTTCTGGATATAAAGTGAATCTTTCCAGTGTATTGATAACAGATGGATATTCTGTGAGATTATCATTCATTATGCGATTAACTCCATCCAATAATGAATGAGATTCTGTCAATGTTTTGTAATAGAAGTAGTACAGACCCTGGAAAATAAATTTTAAAATAAAGTAATAGGACTAAAATAAGAATTACTCTATGAAACAAGTTTATATATCCAAAAGCAATTTCATTGTTTCAATTTTTTTTCATTACAATATTATTTTAAAATACAAACAAAGATATATTACATATGCAGAACAGTGTACTGCAATATAGATAAAAAAAATAAACAATACAATGCACAGAAAAATTTAGACACCTCATTCATATTTTCAGATATAGTTGGGGAGAAAATCCCTTTTAAACTTTTGTGGTTCTTATTGCAGATGCATGAAATTGATATCACTCAAAATCATAAAGTTAATGGATTAAGTTATCAAAATGGTCAATTTATTTCTAAAAAGTTATTCCATGATAGAATGACTATTTTTTTAGAAATAGAGAATGTTCGAATATAGCATATGTTCTAAATTTTATTTGAATCAGATCATTAGTTCCATACACATTTTAAGTATTACTATTAGGCAGCAATACACGAGACTTCTTTGAGAAAATGATTTCTAGTATTATCTTCTCTTCCTTTATAAACATTGCATGATATGACAATTAATAAATAAACATTATTTACTAGTATTCAGCTCATTAAAGCTCTGAATATATGTTTCAATTTTAAATATTTCCCGAAGTATTGGAGAAAATTGCAAAAAATTTTGGATTTAAGGATTTTGTAAATTCAACTACATAAAAAATTTGATACATTAGAGTTCAATTTTTTGTAACTGTATTTAATAATTAATATTTTTACATACATTATTTTTAAAAATTTTTGGAATTAGTTTGATATTACGGGGCACAGCCCCAAACGCTGTTTGGCGTGATAAAGAATCATCCCAAGCTGCGCATGCCGTTGGGATGAAATTCAAGATGGCGGCCTAGCAGTAAGACTCGTCAGGAAAATAATTTTAAAGAACTGTTTTGATATACATTAAAATCGATTTCAAATGAAGAAATTAGGAATAGATTGAGACTAACCAAGATCAATAAATAATTAATATCAATATTATAAAAAAAATATATTTACTGATAGTAATATTATGCAGTATACAATAATCTTGTAATATAATGTTATAGAAATAATTATATGTAATATTCATATAATACTAAATAGTAATAATTTTTAGCTATTCATATGGTATTACTTTTTATTATTTTATATAATAATAATCACGTAATATAATTTAATAGATTTTATAAAAAAGAATAATCCTATTGTAATATAAGAATCATACAGATATAAGAATACTCATTTAACATTCTTATAAAAAACAACAAAATAATAATTGTAAATAAATAACATAATAATAATAAATACCACATATGTAATAATATTTATAAAATAACAATTATTACAAATAACGTATATTATATGATTATTGCACATTATAATTGTATTTTTATATTATTAATAAAATAATTACATAATATATATTAAAATTGGTAATGAATAGTAACTAAAAAGTATTGAAAGCTTGCTATGTTCCAAAAACTGCAAATTTTTTCAACGAATTTCATCGAACAAGAAACGAAAAAAAAATTCATTTTAAAAAGTAAAATAAATTGAAAATAAACGATTCATAGAAATAATTAAAAATATCACACTCATTCTTTTAAAAAAATATTCTAGTTCTCACCAATGATATTAGAAATATCCATATTCGAAAATAGCATTAAATAAAACAGTATATATTTTGATTCCGAATTGCAATGAAAATGGTTAAATTGTAAAAGAAATCGAAATAAAATTGTCTGAAATTAATAGGATTACCACGGGAACAGAACCAATAAAAATTATTTCTAATATAACATTATCTCCGTGGCAACCACATTGCCAGACTATAAAAATATCAAGGTAACCATATTGTAACGTTATTGCCCATCTTGGCGAACATAAACAACAACTTGGCGCGATGCCCGTGATATCAAACTAGCAGGAAATTTTTTGATGTTTTTGAATTGCAAAGAAATTGTTTGTCTTTCAAAGCAAAGAACTTTAAAAGGCATTCTAGAAAAAGTTTTTTACTGGAGAATGTTTGAGACACTCATCAAACATTTTAAAGAATCCATAATTATTAACATTTTAGGGGAAAATATAATTCAGTTTAGTTGTATTAATAATTATAAAAATGCACTTCAAACATGTCATATTCCCTTCTTTCAATCCTTTTTACCCCAGTCAGTGCAATGTGAATGTATATAGATGGTTGCCCCCTACATATAATAAGTCAGACCAACTTGCTATTCTGAATTTTTTCTTGTCACCCACTACAAACTTGTCTGTCAGCTAGAATGCCCATGCATTTCTGCTACAAGATGCTCCCTTTATGATGATAAACAGCTTCACTAACTGCTTTTACTCACCAGCTCAATGGAGTGACTAACATGAAAACTGCCACTTATTTTCTGTATATTGTTCTTCCCAAGTGTTGCACATTTCATCAACCTAACTTGATGATTTATGCCTAACAACTAGTTTGCACTTTTCTCTGGTCATTTCTTAGTGTGGTAAACTCACTTTGATGCAGTGCAAATTGCTGTAGTTAAAAATGACGTGATCTAGTCTAGCTAATATCCAGGGATGTGCAACAACAATTTAAAATGAAACACACTATACTTATGTTTAAATCAATGCATTATTCATATTTTTTTAAATGTCTATTTATAATCACAAAGAAAAAAGTACAGATTTTGTATTTATAAAAAAAGTTCTGTTTTCCAATAAAATTTTCTTAATATTAAATGTTCTTTTATTAACATGAAATATTATTTTTTTTATAATTTACGTATTCATGATATTGGGAGAAAAAAGAAATGAAAAATGAATATAAATTTAGAATTTACAGAGAAATGTTTCAGTACTCAGATAAATAGCAAAAAAAAAAAAAAAAAAAAAAAATACCATTTCTGTTCTGAAAGTCATTTCTCTTTCCAGTGATGAAAGATGTGAAAAATGCCTATCATTTTCAAACATGGTTGCTTGATGAAAGCTAAGGATAAAAAATATACAAATAAATGTTTAAAAGTTTTAGAAGTAATATTGTAATGGATATAAATATTTTATACTAAAAAACACATTTCAAGAAAAAGATATTAAATTATTTCCAGAAACAACAGATCTACAACAAATATGGTCAATAGTATGATATGAAAGTGCCAAAAGATGTCTTATAGATCCTTTTAAATTATCTAAGTAAACATTTTCAGCAATTTTTTTAATCACTTTATTGATACCACAATTTCAAAATAAAAAGTTAATAAAAATCTTTATTTTTTATGCATTTAATTTAATATAATTCTGTTTCCTCTTCAGTTTAAAAAATAAGAAAAAACAGCATTTAAGAAAATTAAATCTTCCAAATATTTAATCTACAATATTTTTTCATATACACAGTTATAATAATAGAATAACTATATTTGAATGACATTGACAAAGCCAAAATATATTTAAAATTTACCTGTTGCAAAATCCAAAGAAAACCGCTGAAAAATAAGAATGAAAAAAAGATGTAATACACATATAGCATAAAAGAGAAATGACACACTTATTTTACAGTATTAAACTCCCCCCCCCCCAATCCTATCAATGAATAGAAATAAAAACCTGGTGATGTTTAAACTCAAATACGAAAAAAGGTTATTTAATAATATGACTATAAAACTTTGAGCAAAAAGAAGAAATATAAAAGCGATTGTCTCAATAACTACAGAACAGTTTTTAAATTATCAAGCAAATTGAATTAAACTACTCCAAAAAATTATGTACAATTTCCAAGTCAAAACTTTTTTTGCAAATCTTGTCAGTGGAAGTTTTTGGTTATTTTTCGCAGGATACTAACGAAATGAAAAGGTAAACTAGCTAAATGAATAAACAAAGACAGGAATGAATGAGGAATATTACACCTAAAAAAACACCGCGATTAAGATTGTTCACAACTACTTGTACTATTGATCATTCTAATGAAAAAAGGTAATATCATCCGAATGACATCTTGAGATTCAATTACAATTCACGAACATACATCACAACTTTTAAAAAATATATATTTCAACATAAAAATAGAATTTACCCAAAGCGGCAATAGTAAAGGGACGTATTCCATCAATTCTTGAGAAACGTTGAGTGAAAGAAGAACTCTCTGTACCTTTATCTGAATCTGAAATAAATTTTTTAAGCTTATTCTTTGAAATAATTTTATCTTTTTTAACACTTAATTGCAAAATTCCGGCTTTATTGCCGCGTTTGTTTACTTTCTTTGCCATGTTACATTTCAGTTCAGTTTCTGTTTCGTAATGTGTAGCCAAAATTTAATTTCTATAAATCTGTTTCAAAATTCATGTATGTGCGCCCAGATGTAAAGCAGCATGTTTGTGTGTTTTTTTGTCGAAACAAGATCCAGCAAACTTTTGGTTGCTGAAAATATTGGGTGTTGACACGAAACGAGATCTGAAATTTTATAATAACCAAGAAATTAAGATATAAAATGTTAAAGATGTCTGCCGCGTCAGATGGTTACCCTCCTGAGTATCTATCGTCTTTGGTTAGAGGTACTTATATCTGAGTGATTTAACCACTCTGCATTTATGCTGCAACTTTTATTTGTAGGGGTAATATTTATTTCATGAGAGAATCGATAGTATATTTTTGGGCATATTGTGAGATATTAAGGGCAAGTTCATGGGATTCCATCTGGTATAATTTTATGTGAATAACATAAGCTCCTGCGTAATTGTAGATTCTTAATAGAACTATTTTAATTTCGGATAAGTTACCATGCATTTTTTCTGAGAACTGAAATGCAATTTTTTTTAAATATGAGGACTTGAAAGCTCACGAGTGAGCTTATATTAACGTCCGCTATTCAGCTTCTCAAGGGCTTTTGGTGACGGACCTGATGACCGTATCGAACCATGGTTAAGTGACGAGGATGATACCTGAGATGGCACCTCCACACTCTCTTTACTTCCATATCATAATAACAGGAGCACATTTGAGCTTTGACAGATTTGATGGGATGTCTTCAGAAACAAGGGCTTTTTCAAGCTTCAGAATACGCCAAAAACGCCAAGCAGCGAGAGTATCATTCAAATGTGGTTGCCCGTCTGTTGGATCTTCTTACGTCTGACTGCGTCACTAAGTTAAAGTAAAAGAGTTAGAAATTGTGGGCTTCCACCACAAAAAAGAGTTCGAAATACAATTACAACTTTTAAATAGAATACATTAAAAAAATGAATTTTTAATATTTGTATTTCAGGGTAGAAATTTTCAACTAGTTTTTGAACAATATTTTGATTTTATTTGAAAAGATTAAGATATAAGAAATTTGTTTTTATATTAAGCGCTCAAAAACAGTTCCATTACACATATAATTCTTTTTTTTTTAAATAAAATTTCTAATTTTCTTTTGAAACAATTGGTATTTTTTTAAAAGTAAGGAGATCTCGTTATATTTAAACATGAAATAAATATTATTGAAATTTATTAAAATAGTATTAAATATATAAATAAACTTAATTTTTAAAAATTTTTCTCTCTTATCTTTATTTATTATTCATACTATGTTTACTTTCTATAAATCTATTTATATATATATATATATATTTTTAAGTTTTTACATTTTATTTTTTTCAATAAAACTATTTTCTACTTATACTGTGATTTTCATATACTGTTATTTTGAAAATTTTAACGATTAAACTTTTTATAAATGCTATATACATATATATTTTTATGTTAGTATTTCTAATATCTTCAAAAACTATTTTTGACTACTCATTATTTTAATGTTAAAAATTAATATTTGATTTACACAGGTATGCTAATAAAATTTTTAAAAAATGAAAAGCTTATTTTGACTGCAAAATTTATTTCAATAAAAAATAATTTACAAATTTTCTTCTTTTTTTTTTAATTTTGAAACTTTTTAGATAAAATATTAATAAAACTTTTCAACTTCTCACAATTGTTATTTTTTCTATAATTCCCTTGAATCGAATTATGTATGCACTGCCAGTTTTTATGAGCAGCTTGACCACTAGACCGTGGTAGCTTAATGGTCAAGGTCACCCGCTCGTAGCTGGCGTATCATGAGTTTGAGCCTGGTACCGCTGAAGACCCGCCGTGCAAAGGCGGCCGATGCACGTTAAATATGTCGAGGGGTCCAATTCCTCTCGTTGGTGTGGTGTGGAAGTTAGGAGAGCTGAGGTGTCTTCCTCAAAACGTGACCATAGTTCAAAATAATGAGGACCTTCACCAATAGCGTTCGTGCAGCTTTATAGTGCGATGTAAATATATATATCTCTCTCTTACTTTCTTGAATAATGTTATTAACAATTTTTACATTTGTTTTAATTTAAAATTTGTTGTTTGATATTTAATTATTGAAATGCTATTTCTACACATTTTTAAGAGGAAGAGGATGACGGAAGATGGGTACATCCTTCCCTAACTGCCACACCACATTCACAATAAAGAAATAAGAGTCAAAATTAAATGCTATCATTCTTTGCATTCGTTTTTTCAAAATGTATTTATACAAATACAAAAGTAGCTTTGATGTTATTCTTAAAAATGCAGCTATCTTTCCAATATAAAATTTGGGAATATTTCTAAAAAATTCTATATTCATTTTTTTTTCTTCAGAAACTGCCGCAAAAAAATATACGTTCGTGTTCTATATGTTTTCTCAAATTTTATTTTTAAAATTAATGGGTCTTTGTAGTTTTTATTATTTAAATACATTTAAAAAAATTTATTTCATTTTTTAGTTAATAAACTATGTATAGTTTGAAAATAATTCATTTTTTATGAGTATTGCTGGCTGCGAAAGCTGTATAAAAATTTAAAATTGCAATATCTATCCAGTAATTGTCAATTTAATTGATATTGTCAAATTTACTTCATTATTGCATTTTTTATGTAGGAATAATTGTGCTTCAGAATGAGGAAAACTTGCCGTCAGAGTTTACTACAAGAAAGAAAGAAAGAAAATTTTTACTACCACTTTGGAACACTTATTATCAACAAGAAAATTAAATGCAAATGTTATTGAATTTCATTACTTCAACATTTTCAAATGAAGATTATAATAAAAAGGAAATATATTAATTAATGAAGATAGATATCTTGACTTTATAATTTCAGACAAAACTTTAATTTCAATCCAGATAGTAAAGAATATTTTAATTAAAGTGCAATTCAATGGTTTGTTTTTTTATATATATCAAACACAAATCCATTCATTTTGTTAAATAGATTTATAGTGTAAGTATAGCAATTTTTTGTGTATCTGAATCCAACTTATTGGGATTCCCCATTAACTTCAAATATAAGAGAATGTATTCACTATACAATTAATTCTTATCAGTGGCGTACACACACACACACACAAGGGGAGGGTTTGAGAGTTCAATACCCCTCCTTAGACAAACAAGTTTTTAATTTTCGCCATCTAGCTTATGCCTTCGCGCTTAGGTCTACGTGTTTTTTTACCCCTCTCCCCCCCCCCCAAAGAGGTATGTGCATGCCACTAATTCTTAGACTGAATTATAAAACGAGTTTAAAAGTATTATATATTTTCTTTTCAACATCGTATAAATATTCAGAAAGAATTCAATTACTCCTTTCGACAGAAAAAAAATTAGATTTTCACGTAAAAGAAATCAAATTTATACTTTAATTTTATTTTTTTAAATGTATCGTTTATGTATTCCCTTTCCCATAAATTTCAAAAATTTTGCTAAAAAGTGAAAAGATATGTACACAATGGCGCACACAAGGGGGGGGGGTGACCCCCTCCAAAGCGCTTGAGTTTTTTTCAGTTGATGATAATCCTATATGTATATAATGCAAAATTTAATTAAGTACTTGTAATTACAATTTATTTTATTAATTAATGCTAGCTATTAATTCAGTAATTTATTTTTTACTGTTTTTTGTTAACAAAATCAGAAGAATTAATTGGTTTTGTCTTGAGGTATGATACAAGTTGGGGAACTTTCTACAATGGACCCTTCCCCCTTGAAAAATGTTTATATGCTCTACTGTATGTAGACATTAGATTTTGCTACAAATAAGTTTTTTTTTAAATTTACGATGTTTTTGATCTAAATAAAATATAAATTTAATTAGAAATTTTTGTTTATTTGAAAATAACTTTATTGAGGAGTGCATCAAAAAATGGGTAGAAAATATTATTGCTGTTATTAAAAAAATGCAACAGCAATATTCATTTGTTTAAGTGGGGTCAAAAGGAAAAGTTAATGATTTTCACACAAAAGAAAAATTTAATTGTTTGAGCTCCTTCTTAATTTTAATTATTTTGCTTGAATTCAAAGTGAAAATCCTTCGTGATTTAATCTCTTATATTATGCTTTAAGTTTATTCAATATTCTGGTATTTGAATTTTGATAGTTTATTACAAAGAAGAAAGTAATCCCTTGTATGGTAAATATCCCCTTTTACACGAGTAAAAAAAAGAACAGTTTTGCTTGTCTTTCTGTCCCCACACAATCGATTGAGCTCTCTTATAAAACTGCTTGACCGTTGATTTTACCTTGCCATTTCCACACCCTACTGTTTTATATTTTCTCATTTTTGCCTGTCTCTCTTTCGAAGTAAGGCATTTTACAAACTATAAATCCAGCTACATTCTGTAAGATAAGGATTCATGTTG